>APFE030977454.1:0-43881 GCA_000404065.3 Pinus taeda | reverse complement strand
CTTCTCAGACTGCTGTTATCAGATCATAATACCAGAAACCAGACCCAGAACACAGCAAGGATAAACATGGATAGCTAAATTGATTTCAAGAGAAGTACGCAGCTTCACCCATGTGATGCTTGCGTATAAGTACGCATTGTTCTTTTGTGTCGCCACTGACCTCCGCACCTGCGCCTTCTGTGGCGCCGCGCACCTCCGTAGCTGTGCCTTCTGTGGCACCGTGTACCTCCGCAGCTACGCCTTCTGTGGCGCCTCCGCACTGCGCCTTCGGTGGCGCCTCTATGGCGTCTCCTGTGGCGCCTCCACACTGCGCCTTCTGTGGCGCCTCCGCATTGCGCCTTCTGTGGTGCCTATGTGGCATCTCCACACTGCGCCTTCTGTGGCGCCTCTGTGGCGTCTCCGCACTGCGCCTTCTATGGCGCCTTTGCACTGCGCCTTCTGTGGCGTCTCCGCACTGCGCCTTCTGTGGCGCCTTTGCACTGCGCCTTCTGTGGTGCCTCCGCACTGCGCCTTCTGTGGCATCTCCGCACTGTGCCTTCTATGGTGCCTTCGCACTGCGCCTTCTGTGGCGTCTCCGCACTGCGCCTTCTATGGCGCCTTCGCACTACACCTTCTATGGCGCCTCTGTGGCGTCTCAGCACTGCGCCTTATTTAGATCTAGACATTACTCCAAGATATCATAGTATTTCAGATCTAGCTCTCATAAGATGTTCAACCCAAAACATGCTCAAGCCAAATGATCTCCTTTGCTTTATATAGGCAAGCTCTTCCTCAAATCATGGATCATGGGGCTCAATAATAATAATAATATAAAACAATACCATGGGCCAAAACCATAATAACACAATTCTGTCGGCTAAATACCAAGAGTTGAACATAAGAAACCCCACGTGTGCTTTTCTCTGCCTTGAAGTAAGTGAACTGGGGGTACGCACCTCCTGAACGGGATAACTGCGGGTATGTACACACTTTATGTAACATCGGCCTGCGTGTACGCACTTTCTATAAGGTGTACCTGCGTACCCCTTATTTTCTTCAATATTTGATAGTTGATCATCAATCTTTGCTGTTGACTTGAAGTACTGTGATCTATCACCTGAATGGGTTGCCATCAAGGACAACACTTTAGCCATAATGCCAACAATCTCCCCCTTTGGACTTGATGACAAAGCTTACTTGTGAACTGTCATCTGATCCCTTTTTGCTGTCTGGTAACCCATGCACTCTGTCACATCTGATATTTGTAGATTCATCTGAATGTATACAAGTGAGATGATCTTCTATGAGAGGGTTGCCATCAAGTAAAACACATGCATCATAATGCCAACATGTAGTGCTTTCAACTCTCATGTATTTGAATTCCATCCTTTAGATTTGATTGGTTGAAAATTGCAATATGCAATTGGATGAAGAGAACAAAGTGGTACAAGAGATGTTCTTATACATTTTTAAGAAAATAGTTGTAATTCTTTATAGGTTTAACTCCAAGAGTTTTCCCTTAATCTATCAATGTGGAGGATTTAAATGTAGTGGAATAAGGGATAGGATTCAAGGAGAAAGCCTAAGGTATATTCTTTCTTAAATTTAAAAGAGAACCATAATATTTGAAATCTGTCTTGGTGTTCCTCCATAATCACCAAACAATGTAGGAAAATGGAAACTTGATAAAGTTTTAGATCCCCATTTGTAATGATAGAGTATAGATTACATGGGCCACCACTTTATGTTGACTTAAAGAGAATTCCCATATAATATTTCGAAAAGATCATGAAATCAGAATTTGAAATGAAACAAAAAGGAAAGTAAAGAAAATGTATAAAAGTATTGACATAAGCTCAAAAGGGTATGAAAACCATCCATGGGAAAGCCTGCATATGCTCAATTCAATATGGAAACAATTACAAACATACTAATAAATCTTTGAAAGTGCAAAAAAAGGATAATAAAGATATATAAAAGTCTTAAATCCTATTAAAAACTAATGCACTAAGTCAAGCCGTGTATATAATAATATATCAATCAACACACACACTCACACACAGATATATCTATATATCTATATATATATATATATATATATATATATATATATATATATATATATATATATATATATTATATATATATATATATATATATAATTAGATCGTGAGGGTATATTAAATTTAAATCATGATTTGTAGCTCTATTTAAATCTAATTAATAATTTAACATGTGAACACATCCTTTGCTTTAGATTTTAATAAATCAATTTTACTAATATAAGAGATGTTGTTATCTCGACCTTTTATTCAAAGAAAATAACATAAAAGAGTCTAAATAGAAAAAGATACATTCTAAATTAGGTATGCAATTGTGATATCAATCTCAAAATAGGGGATCCATATTAACAAAATTACATGTGAAAAGATTGAAGTAATAAAGTGATGTGTAACAAAAAATAGAATTCATTACTATTTCACTTTCTTAAAAGATTTCTTGCTTCGCACTTTTTGAAACTAAACATTTTACATCAAAGAGCTGCCAAATAGATTCAAATGAAATTGTGTCTAATGATTGTAAGCATGAGTTATCCATGATCTTTTCTTTAGTGATGTTAACATAATTTCATAAAAGAGCATGTAAAACCATAAATGCAATACATTAAGAAGAAGAAACACATAAAGGAGACGATAAAGACAAAGCACCAATATCTGATATCAGAGTTCACTCACAATGTATGAGCTATGTCTTTGGGCCCAACTTTAAAGTGGAGAGGCTTCTAAATTTTCTCAGTCAAATGAAAGAAAAGTACATGGTAAAATACATCATTATATCTCATTTTTTGGAGTGGCCTAAAAATGGGCTGCTCAAATCCCAAATTTGACTGCATTAAATTGAGTAAAAACTTGACCAAATTTCGACACCGTCAACTCTGGACCCCATGAGAATATCCAAGATTCCACAATAGAATATTTTGGGAATATTATTAAGAATATTTTAGGGAATATACCTTGAGAATATTCCCCTAAAAATGTGCACCACCTGATTCTGCCGCAGGGTTCTGCTGCCTTCCTGATTCCCACACTTGCGACATTGTTTTATTATCGATCTCCTCTGCCCACTCTATGTTGTCATCAAATGATATGGCATAGTTTTTATATTGGAGCATCGAAGAACTAGTCAAAGTCCCCCTGATTCGAATTTTGGCTAGCAAGTTAAGTTTATTCCATTGATTTGTTTGACGAATTGTGGGTTCAAACCTTGTAGACCCGTTTTATATATAAAACAAAACTATATATTACAAATCGCTTGTTAAATCATATGAATTTGGTGGTGGATTTGGTGGGACCGCCAAATTTGATGGTATTTCTAGATTCAACCACAACTAAACTTTTCTGTAGTGTTTTCTTCCGGGATTATCGCATCCATGATTATTTAAATCGACATTTCAAGCCATCCACTGTGGCTCATCATCAGGATAGATCAAAAAATATATAAGCCAGATCTCAACAGGATGAATAAATAGAGGTGTGAGAGAGTGATGGAATGAGAATGATGGCGGCCGACAAGAGTTGTGCCTCCCAGTCGAAAAGATGTCAATAAGATCTTTGCCTCATCCTCTTCGATCTATTGTATACGAAAATACACTTCGATGTGTCTAATCCAAATGTTTAGCTTTCCTGCATTAGCTTCTCCACAGAAAATCAAATTTCACATCTAACTTAAAAAATGGCTTTTTAGAAGCATCTCTATGATGAATATTTGGATGATGAGAATGAGATGAAGAAGAAAAACATTCACTGGAAGATGGATATGGAGGTTCAAGAGGATCTATTGCATTTCGTTGATTTACAAAAGAATTTTCCTCTATTCTCTCTTCCATCTTATTTTCCTTCTTTCTTACTCTCTTCTCATAATCTGTAAACAATTTATCTACCAGGTTTTCCATCCTATAGAAATCTTTATGGAAAGTTTTTCATTCTTGATGTGAATATCATCATTCTCCATTTTCTTTCTTCGTGTTGCACATCTAATCTTGGGGTCAAAATACTTGAGTTTTCCTTCACCCTCTTTTATTTTGGCCCTAGTTATCATCAACACTCATAATTCATATTAAACAAAAGACTACTCTATTACCAACATGATTCACGATCTTTTCTTTAGTAATGTTATAAAAATTGCATAAAAAAGCATGTAAAACAATAAATCCAACACTTTAAGAAGAAGAAACACATAAAGGAGACCATAAATACAAAGCATCAATATTTGATAACAGAGTTCACTCACAATGTATGAGCTATGTCTCTAGGCCCAACTTCAAAGTGGAGATGCCTATAAATTATCTTAGCGAAATGAAAGGCAAGTACATGGAAAACTAAATAATTATACCTCACATCTAAGAGTGACTTGAAAATGGGCTTCTCAAATCCCAAATTTGACTACACTAGTGAAATCCTTGTGAAATTCTAAGTAAAATGAGTATAAATTCGACTAGATTCTGACACCGTCAACTTTGGACCCATGGAGAATCTCCAAGATTCCATTGTATAATATTATAGGAATATCCTTGAGAATATTCTAAGGAATATACCTTGGGAATATTCCACTCAAAAAGAAGGCCAGCTGGTTCCACCTCAGGGTTTTGCGACCCTCCTGATTCCCACACTTGCAGCATTGTTCTGCTCTCGAACTCCTTTGCCCCTCTTCGTTACCATCGAATGGTATGACATAGTTTTTATATTGGAGCATTGATGGACTATTCATAGTTTTGTCATATGGTGTTTCGGTTGGAACATTAAGTTTAGTCCTTTGGTTTGTTTGAGTGGTCGCAGGTTCAAACCTTGAGAACCCATTTTATATATAAAACAAAACTATATATTACAAACCATTTGTTAAATTGTATGGATTTGGTAGCGGATTTGGTGGTGCCACCAACTTTGGTGGTCCTTCTAGATTTAACCACAACTAAAATTGTCACCAAACTTATCTAAACCACCATTAACTTTAGCCCCCCAACTACCAAATTTGGCCAAACTGCCAAATTTGACGACGATCCAAACTTATCTGGTGCCAACTAAATTTTGTCCTTTTGCCAAGTTTGACTGGAACTTTGAATGGACACAACTTTTGCATACAAACTTGGATTGAGGCAGCATTTGTGCCATTGGATTGCTTGTGACGAGATATTCAACTTGTTGATGTTTTCACTGAGTTGTGAGGACTTTTATTTTTAAGCCTTTTGCGATCCTCCTAGATCAATGAGCAAGATGAAAAATAAGAGGAAAAAAGGTAAAGAGTACTTCCCAAAATGCATCTTGGTGATAACTTGTTCCTTGTTTGAGAGTAACACATGTATTCATATATGTCTTTATTTGAGTTAATAAACAAAAAATAACACAAAAATAATGAACTACTCCTAAACATAATCTAATCTACATTAACAACAAAAACTAAGTAAAATCAAATTTCCAAAGGAGCCATTCATGTTGCTTCAAACCTACAAATGTATGTACATTAGAAATTAGTAATAAAAGAGGAATTAATCTAGTAAGAGGGAGACAAAGAAACCTAGAGAGGTGTGGGCCTGAAATCCTATTATTCCACATCCTTAGTTGACGATAGATCCTGATTGAGATCTTTTTTATGGTCTGAATGGAAGAAGTTTGGGTGTTTACCTAGAAGGAGATTTTTTTCCTAAAACATATTTATGACTCATTTCATGGGCACCTAGACCTTGATGGTGGAAGCAAGAGAAAAAACTAAATTCATACCTAATACAGTTCCATTCTCTTGTATGATCTCCACACAAACTTGCATATCCCCAAAATTTTGCTATAGAAATGTTGGATCAAATCTCTCTTTAAATGATAGAGGGAGGGGAAAATACCTTATCAAAGAGAAAATGAGGGTGAGCTACTTACTGCCTTCCTGAGGGCTTTCCAAGGATTCATATTTCCAGTACCTAACATTCCATGCATTATGAACAACATAACAACACCATTATTTACAAGAAAAATTTCTTGAAAATATTCCTCCAACCATGTTTTTAGTTTATCATTAAAATCGTTATGTAACAAGTATCCCTTCATCAATAGTTTTTCCAACCAAAATTTAGTCGAGTTACTAAAATGAGGTTGAAAAAATGCCAGATATTTGGAAGCGATTATGGATGAATGGTTTGACTAGTAAGACTAATGTGAAGTGATCTCAAGTATTGGAGTTTGTGTAAAATCATGAAAGTTAATGGTTTTATTTATTTTGAGAGAAATAACAAGATGATTAAGCATAAAATGGTTTGAAAGAATAATATTCTTCCATCATCTTGAAGCAAACTAACTAAATCAATTAATTCATCTTTCTCCACTAAACTATGAACACTAAAAATACAAGATAAGTTATTACAAACAAGAAACATTACAGTGATATATACATTAGGAATTAGAAGCAAAAGTTGAATAAATATTAAACCATCAAGATTTAAAATGTCTAGAGCTGAATCTAACAGGCAAGAAAAGAACATTGATATTTATATAAAATATTATATAGAAAGATTATTCTAACCAATCTTCTATTATATCATGATATGTACAACGAGTATTGTAAAAAAAATGGAATGAATTTACATATGAGTGTCGATTATGAGTAAAATTATTATGAATAATTTTTTGTGGAAGAATGGTGTCATGACTCACTTCAAGAATCATAACAAGATCACGAGAACTTAACATAACCATTGGTTGGAACCAAAGTACCTCACGTTCTTGATAAGTTTCTTTGAATTTTGATTTCAAATAACTAACTTTGAATGAATTAATAGGATCAAATAATGGACATGAGCTATCCTTCTTCATTGTAGAAGATAAATTGTTATTAATAGAGTGACAGCTATTAATGTCATTTGATTGATAAACGGATTTAATTTTCCCTAGTTGATTATTTGTGCAACAAGTCTCTTCATTAGTTGTAAATGTAACTAAATCATTAGAAAGTAATGTAACTAAATCATTAGAAAGTTTTCTGAGAAACATATTTCTTCCCTAATAGAAGGTTTAGAGCACTTAAATTTGTGGGAAGAGAATATCTCATATAAGTTAATACCATCTTGCAATTTAATAGATTCATGACCCATAGAATGAGAAGTCATAAGATCTAAAATAATATCCTCAAGATTTGAACCTTCATAATACAATGAAAAATAATTGTAAGAAGAAATTAAATAAAAACATTTCGTGAAATAGTATCCTTCATGTTTGATTTCAATTCTTCTTCTCTTATAGTTATCTGATCAACATTCCTGGTATGCTCTTCATGAAAATATGAACACAAAAGGTTATCTAAAACATAATCATGTTTATTGTGATCTGATAAAGATGAGAGAAAATTACGAGGTTTCTAGGAAAATGAGGATTCTATAATTGTTTGTAATGAGGGATTAACATAATGGATAATAATAGAACTCTTAAGAAAACGATTTTGAATCTGATTAGTTGTTCTATGAGAAGATTGTTCAATGTCATGAACACAAATTTCATATTCAACTTCTCCCATTCCTGAGGTACTTTTCATGATTTCTAAAATGGGACAAATTTTGTTCAACTCTAATCAAAATTTATTCCTTGTTTTATTTCATGAGTAACCGAGATTTCATTGTTTACAAAAGAGATCTACTTATTAAGTAATGAATATGTAGGTATATGAGAGATACCAGAGATCACATGTTCTTCATTCAAAGTATCATGCTCCCCCTAATTTACATATGTGAGTGATGAAAGTTAGCATAAAATGTTGTTCATTAATAACTTCCAAATCTTCTAAATCAAATCGTAATTGATTATCAATGCATAATTAAGATTGATTAATATTAGTTGATTATGTTCGAAAGAAAGTGAAACCATATGTTGAAAGCATTCACTAATAGAAGGTAAATCATCTAAAAAAAATCTACAGCAAAGATTAATAAATCTTGTTGAAAATTCTTCCAATGGTGCATAAAATTTCATCCTAAGATCATTAACTTCTTCACATAATCTATCATAATCAAAATACTAAAAAAGAAAAAGCACATTTATAAATTGTTTCAAAGAATGAGTGGACATGGCCGATAATGATTCATACCATTTCTTCATGTGACCTTCAAATGTCAGGTGTGAAAAAGTAACAGATAACACCTTTGTGAAACATATCATGAGAAATACAATTTTTGATAAATTGATCAACATGTTCATATGCAATAACCACTGAGCCAAACTTAAACAGGAATGCAACAACTTACATATATAATCATAAACACAGAGATATGGCAGAAAAACACTTCATTTCATTAATAGAAAAATACTGAACTATGCTTACAAACAAAATGGAAATAAGATAGCTCGGGTGATGGTAGCTTATCTCTGAGGAGAGATGTGGTGGCTACATGCCTATGAATTGTGTTACAATAAGGTTGAAATGCCTATTTATTATTGAGAAACAATAGAAAACCCTAAACATCCAAAAACCTAACCCTAGGAGATGAAGCACCAAAACTGTGGGCCCTGTTTGGGTAAATTGATACATCAACTTCTTGGGGTCGTAACTTTGGCATATGATCTCTGTTTGGCTGTCATAATACCTTGTTTCGAAGGTTGCGAAGAGAAGGAAAAAATAAACTAGTGTTTTGGTTTGGAATGTTTTCAATCTCTTTGTTTTCCCTAAAAACATCGTTTATGACCTCAAAACGGCTCTGGAAGCTCAGGACCCAAAAAAATGCCAAAAATAGTAAATTGTGCTACAATTAAGGAAACCAAAAAGCTGAAAGAGATAGTGTTGGGGGTCCAAGTGGAATAGGCAGGTGGCCACCAATATCTACCTGGAACATTCTTCCCCCCTTAGGAAGCAATGGTCCCCATTGCATTGTCTGCCTTCATGAGATGGGGAAACTTCTATTGAACTTCGTCCCTGGAGAACCATTTGCCTTGGTGAAGGAGTTAGCCAGCTTTGACAACCCGATATAGTTGGATCTTCTGCTAATGAGTGCTCTTGATCAGTGTGTCCATGATCGGATCATTGGGGGCCTGTTCTATGTAGTATGGGTTTAGCTTTGTTGGTGTGAGATATTTTGCAATGTCAGATGTGTCTAACAATGGTGGGAAGTATGGTTGAAGGAAATCTACATTGAACATTGGGTGCAGACTAAGGAATGGTGGGATGCTGAGCTCAAAGGCATTATCACCGACGACCTTGGTGATGGTGTATGGACCATATCGAAGCGGGAAAAGCTTGTAGTGGGGCCTAACAAGGCGCTATTTATGCAAATGAATCCAAACTTTGTCGCCCACCTGGAGCTTGTGCGACACTCGATGTTGATCATGGCACAACTTGTACTTAGCATTGGATCTATCCAATATATCATGAACCTATTGGCGGATGTGTTTAATGTGTTCAATGAAGTTGTTAGCCCTTTCAGCTTCGGACTGTACGTGAGCCGAATCTACCTGAGTGGCTGTAAATGGTATGACCACATCAATGGGACATAGTGGCTGGAATCCCAAGCCCACCTGAAAAGGGTTGTGGCCAGTCGAGTTGTGGAGAGCCTAGTTATAGCTGTTCTAAACATAGGGTAGGCTCTCATCCCATGTGCATGGATTCTTCGAGTTGTACATGCGCATAATGTGTATGATCATTCTGTTGGCAACCTATGTTTGACCATCAGTTTGGGGATAGAAATTCATGGACTTGGTGAGTTTTGTATCCAGCATCGACCAGAGACTTGACCAAAATGCACTCAAGAATTTTTTATCCTGATCTGAGATAATGGACTGTGGGATGCCAAAGTGTACCCACACTCGCTCAAAGAAGAGCTTAGTGGTGGCCTCTGCTGAGATACTCTTCTTGCAAGCCACCATGATGGCCATCTTAGAGAATCTGTTGACGACCACTAAAACACAATCGTTTTTGTGCTTAGTAGAAGGAAGGTCTGATAAATAATCCATGGAGACAGATTCCCAAGGCCGGCTAGGACTAGGTAGAGGAGTATACAGGCCTTGCTTCTTGATGGTTGGTTTGGCAATGGCGCAGGCAGAGCGGGATCTAATGTGCTTCCCAACATCTTGACGAAGTTTCGGCCAATAAAAATACTTTTGCAATATCGCCATTGTTTTCTCTACTTCGAAATTTCTAGCGACCCGACTATAGAGTGCCTCTAAAATCATCTTGGCACGCTCACTTGAAGGAACACATATGTGTCGCAAGTGGCATAACAATGCATCCTAAATGTGGAAATTTGGAACTTTCTTCCCTTCCAGGAATGTCTGGTATATGTTGTCGAATTCTAGATCACTCTTGTAAACATGCGGCCACCCCGATGTCTCATGCCCACAGGAGTCGAGCATAGTGATCAGCGCCATGATTGGTGGTCTGCTGAGGCAATCAACGACATTATTGGTGTTGCCCTTCTTATACTTAATGTTCAAATGGAACTTTTGCAGATAAGTGGACCATTTCTGATGGCGATTGTTCTGCAACTTCCCTTGTGTCTGTATGAACTGTCGAGGCCAGTGGTCTATGTGGATGACCGTTTCCTTCCCCAGAATGTAATGCTTCCATTGACAACAGGCCTGCACAATGGAATACATTTCTTTGTCGTAAGTGGGGTACTTTCGGACTGTGTTTGAAAGCGTCTCACTATGGTAAGCCACTGGACGCCTATGTTGAGTAAGAACTGCCCCAATAGCATAGTCGGAGGCATCTGTCTAAATCTCAAATGGTTGTGGCAGGTCTGGTAATGTGAGAACTAGTGTAGAACAAAGGCGATTCTTCAACTCCGAGAACACTCATTACTGGGTTTCCGACCAAAAGAACTTTGCTTTTGCTCCGCCCTTGGTGACTTGACTTAAATGCCAAGCGATATGAGAGAGCCCCAACATGAACCTGCGGTAGAAATGGGCAAGATCCAAAAAGTTGCAGAGCTTTGTTAGAGTGGTTGGAGTTGGCCAATATTGAATGAGTTGTATCTTGGATGGGTCCACATGTACACCCTTCTCATCAATGATGTATCCAAGATATTGAACCTCGGTCAGGCCAAAGGTGCATTTCTCCAAGTTAGCACATGGCTTGTGTTGTTGAAGGGTTGAAGGACCTGTTGAATATGGTGGAGGTGCTCTTCCCAACTTTGGTTGAAGATCAAGATGTCATCTAAATACACCACCATGAATGCATTGGTGAAGGGCCGAAAGATGTCGTCCATCAGTCTCATGAAGGTTGCAAGGGCGTTCGTTAATCTGAACAGCATGACCAACCATTCTAAAAGGCCCTCCTTGGATTTGAAGGCAATATTCCACACATCGGAGTGTACGATAGGCACCTGGTGATATCCTGACTTCAAGTCAATATTGTTGAAATATTTGGCCCCCATGAGCTGGTCCAGAAGGTCATCAATCTGCGTGATTGGGTACCTATTCCGGACAGTGATCTTGTTCAGTGCTCGATAGTCAATACAAAGTCTCCAAGTCCCATCCTTCTTTTGTACCAATACAATCAGGCTCCCACAGGGTGATGAGCTTGGCCTGATGTGACCTTTCTATAGAGAGTTCCTGAATCTTCCTCTTGATCTCATTGTTCTCCAAAATAGAGCATCGATAGATCGGTCCATTTGGCAGCGACGCGCCCAGGTTAGATCGATGGAGTGCTTGACATAACAGTGTAGAGGTACCCTTGTGGGTGAGGTGAAAATGTCCATGTACTCCTCCATGACCTTGTCCGTCTGTTGTTGATATGCAGAGGAGCCCTGCCTGGAAGCCGTGGCCACAACCTTCTTCTTGCCTTCGGGGCGAATCATAAGGAAAACAAATTTCTTGGTCTGGGAAATGATCTTACTACATTGCTTTGCAGTGACTAAAGAGATGGCGGTAGGTGGGGCTAACTTCGGTATCCTGTACAACTTATTAGCCAAAGTAATAATCACAGAGCGAGGTCCAGACTCATATAGAATGTGTCCCTTCCACAAGTATGGTTGTCCTAATAATACATCAGAAACTTCAAGAAGAGCAACGTCACACAATACCTCCTCTGTGAAGGGCTTGATGCTATAGGGAAGGCAACATTGTTGGCTGACGCGAAGATCTCATCCTTGGTGAAGCCAACCAATGGTGTACGGCTGTGGATGTGTTGTAGTATTTAGGTCTAGCCGCTTCATGACTTCTGCTAAAATGAGGTTCTTTTGGCTCCCACTGTCGACAATGAATTGCACAGAGAACCCTTCACCCACATCTGTGAGTGGAAGAGGCTTCCCCCCTCCTCTGGACCTTCAGGCTCAATTTTCTGGATCTTTGTGGTGGCCATGGTGGCACTGGGCTCCGCATCAATGATCTACTTCCCTTTGTCAGTCCCCTTATCGGGGTCTGATTTAGAGTCGGAACTTGCATCTGATTCGGAAGCCTTCAACTTGGCCACCAGTGACCGCTTGGCCCGACACTCACTTGTATTGTGAGTGGAACTCTTATGGAACTCACACCATTTTCACGTGTCTTCTTTGTCTTCGTGGTGTTTTTCTTTTCTTGTGGCTTTAGCGAGTTGTCCTGGGTAGCCCTGCCTTGGCTTGGTCCCTTGTTCTATGGTTTGGGAGTGCCTTTTCCTTGCTTTGGATTCACAGCTCCAAAGTCTTGCTTCTTCTGTTTAAACTTCTGCTCAATCATTATAGTGTAACGATACACCATGCCGAGTGAGGAAATGTCCAAGAACTCCATCTCATCCTGGATGTACTTATGTAGACAGTCGCGGTACTTGAGCACCAAATGCCACTCAGTATCCTTGATACCTAGCTTTGTGCGAAGGGTATGGAAAGTATTTGTGAACTTCGACACATCTTGGTCCCTTCCTTGCCATAGCATGGTCCACTTTATCACTCTTAAGTGTTGAGCCGCCTTTACTTCTTTTTTCAACTTTTTACCTCCAACCCATCCACTCTTTGAACCATTCAATCCTTTTATTTCACTCTACTCATTATTTATCTTCATAGCTCCCAACAGGGTAATATTGTTCCTTGATGGTGTCTCAGAAAGAATTCCAAGTGGGCGCGGCTGAAAATAACGAGGATTCACTCTCATCCTTTTGTTCACAGTAGGTTTCCCACTAGTCCTTGACGTGTGGGGCGGCTTTGAGAAGTGCAAACGTAATCTTTTCCTGATTGGATAAATCATGAACTAAAAAATATCCTTCCAATAGATTTAACCATTTATCTATGACGTCTGCATCTATCAGGCCTTTGAATATCGGAATATTGAAGTTAACTTGTACCTCAAAAGGAGTGGTGCCCTAGAATGGCTTCTGGATGAAGATGCATCGCCTGTGGGTAGCCATCGAAGGATTTGGGAAAAATTATCCATCATCATGTTCCTCTTTCGCTCGAGAGCTTCTTCGAGCAACATTTTGAAAGGATCTCTTACCTGCTTGTCTTTCTTTTGTTCCACCATGGGAGGTCGTTGGGTTTTGTGAGGCTAATCCTGCAATGGTTCAACTAGATCAAGCCCTAATTCCTTATACCTTGACTTCGTTGGGGACATGCAAAGAAAAACAGAGAAAGAGCAGACCGCTCTGATACCACTGATTTGAACTTAAACATGAATGCAACAATATATAAATATAATCATAAACATATAGATGCGATAGAAAAACACTTCATTTCATTAATGGAAAAATACTAAACTATGCTTATAAACAAAATGGAAATAAGATAGCTCGGGCGATGGTAGCTTATCTCTGAGGAGAGATGTGGCGGCTACATGCCTCTGAATTGTGTTACAATGAGGCCCAAAGGCCTATTTATTATTGAGAAACAATGGAAAGCCATAAACATCCAAAAACCTAACACTATGAGATGAAGCGCCAAAACTGCGGGCCCCGTTTGGGTAAATTGGTACATCAACTTCCTGGGGTCGTAACTTTGGCATCAGTTTGGCTATCATAATACCTCGTTTTGAATTTCACAAAGAGAAGGCCGATTTGGGATGTACTCAGTCTCTCTATTTTCATTAAAACCACTGTTTAGGGCCTCAAAACTGCTCCGGAAGTTCAGGACCCGAAAAATTGCCAAAAATAGTAAACTGTGCTACAATAAAGGAAACCAAAAAACTGAAAGAGAGAGTGTTGGGGTTCCAAGTGGAATAGGCAGGTGGCCACCAATATCCACCTGTATCATTCCTTCCCCCTTAGGAAGCAATGGTCCCCATTGCGTTGACTACCTCCATGAGATGGGGAAGCTTCTGTTGAACTTGGTCCTTGGAGAGCCACTTGCCTTAGTGAAGGATTTGGCTAGATTTGACAACCCGATATAGTTGGATATTCTGCTGGTGAGTGCTCTTGATCTGTGTGTCCATGATCCAATCAGTGGTGGCCTGTTCCATGCATTCTGGGTTTAGCTCTATTGGTGTGAGCTGTTCTGCAATGTCAGATGTGTCCAACAATGGTGGGAAGTATGGTCGAAGGCAATCTACATTGAACACTGGGTGTATACTAAGAATGGTGGGATGTTAAGATTGAAGGCATTGTCACTGAAAACCTTGGTGATGTTGTATGGACCATATCGGAGCGGGCGAAGCTTGCAGTGGGGCCTAGCAAGGCGCTCTTTCTGCAAATGAAGCCAAACATTGTCACCCACCTGGAACTTGTGCGACACTCGATGTTGATCATGGTGCTGATTTTACTTAGCATTGGATCTGTCCAATATATCATGGACTTGAGTGGTTGTAAATGGTATGGCCACATCAATGGGACATAGTGGTTGGAATCCCAAGCCGACTTGAAAAGGGTTGTGGCTAGTCGAGCTGTGGAGAGCCAAGCTATAACTGTGCTGAACATAAGGGAGGCTCTCATCCCATGTGCGTGGATGCTTCGAGTTTTACATGCGCAAAATTTGTACGATCATTCTATTGACAACCTCTGTTTGGCCATCAGTTTGGGGATGGAATGTCGTGGACTTGGTGAGTTTTGTATCCAACATCGACCAGAGACTTGACCAAAATTCACTCAGGAATCTGCTATCCCGATCTGAGATAATGGACTGTGGGATGCCAAAGTGTACCCACACGTGCTCAAAGAAGAGCTTAGCAGTGGCCTGCGCTAATATACTCTTCTTGCAGGCTGCCATGATGGCCATCTTAGAGAATCTGTCGACGACTATGAAAACGCAATCGTTTTCGTGCTTAGTAGAAGGAAGACCCGATATATAATCCATGGTGACAAATTCCCAAGGCCGACTAGGAGTAGGTAGAGGAGTATACAGGCCTTGCTTCTTGATGGTTGGTTTGGCAATGGCACAGGTGGTGTAGGATCTAATGTACTTCCCAACATCTTGAAGAAGTTTTGACCAATAAAAATACTTCTACAATACTGCCACAGTTTTCTCTATTCTGAAATGTCCAATGACCCAATTGTAGTGCGCCTCCAAAATCATCTTGGCACGCTCACTTGAAGGAACACATATGTGTCCCAAGTGGCATAACAGTGCATCCTAAAGGTGGAAATTTGGAACTTTCTTCCCTTCCAGGAGTGTCTGGTATATGTTGCCGAATTTTGGATCACTCTTGTAAACATGTAGCCACCCCGATGTCTTGTTCCCGCAAGAGTCGAGCATAGTGATCAGCACCATGACCGGGGGTTGTTGAGGCAATCAATGACATTATTGGTGTTACCCTTCTTATACTTAATGTTCAAATGGAATTGTTGCAGATAAGTGGACCATTTCTGATGGCGATCGTTCTGCAACTTCCCTTGTGTCTGTATGAACTGTAGAGGATGTGGTTTATGTGGATGATTGTTTCCTTCCCCAGAATGTAATGCTTCCATTAACAACAGTCCTACACAATGGAATACATTTCTTTGTCATAAGTGGGGTACTTTCAGATTCTGTCTGAAAGTGTCTCACTGTGGTAAGCCACTGGATGCCTATATTGAGTAAGAACTGCCCCAATAGCATGGTCAGAGGCATCTGTCTCAATCTCAAATGGTTGTTGCAGGTCTGGTAATGTGAGCATTGGTGCAGAATAGAGGCGATTCTTCAACTTGGAAAACGCTCGCTGCTAGTTTTCCGACCAAAATAACTTTGCTTTCGCTCCGCCCTTGGTGACTTGACTTAAAGGCCAAGCGATATGATAGAACCCCAACATGAACTTGCGGTAGAAATTCACAAGACCCAAAAAGCTGCAGAGCTCTGTTAGAGTGGTTGGAGTTGGCCAATCTTGAATGACTTGTATCTTGGATGGGTCCACATGTACACCCTGCTCATCAATGATGTACCCTAGATATTGAACCTGGGTCAGGCCAAAGGTGCATTTCTCCAAGTTATCACACAACTTGCGTTGTCGAAGGGTTTGAAGGACCTGTCGAATATGGTGGAGGTGCTCTTCCCAACTATGGTTGAAGATCGAGATGTCATCTAAACACCACCACAAATGCATTGGTGAAGGGCCGCAAGATGTTGTCCATCAGTCTCATGAAGGTTGTAGGGGCGTTCGTTAATCTGAACGGCATGACCAACCATTCGAAAAGGCCCTCCTTGGATTTAAAGGCAGTCTTCCACACATTGGAGGGTTTGATAGGCACCTTGTGATAACCCGACTTCAAGTTAATCTTTCTAAAATATTTGGCCCCTGTGAGCTGGTCCAGAAGGTCATCAATCCGCGGGAATGGGTACCCGTTCCAGACAGTGATCTTGTTCAACGCCTGATAGTCAATACAGAGTCTCCAGGTCCCATCCTTCTTCTGTACCAATATAATCGGTGATGAGCTTGGCCTGATGTGACCTTTCTACAATAGTTCCTGAATCTTCCTCTTGATCTCATCATTCTCTAGAACAGAGCGTCAATAGATTGGTCCATTGGGTAGCAGCATGGCTAGGGTTAGATCGATGGAGTGCTTGACTTGACAGTGCAAAGGTACCCCTGTGTGCTTGATGCTATAGGGAAGGCATACTACTGGTTGACGCGAATATCTCATCCTTGGTGAAGCCCCAATGGTGTACGGTTGTGGATGTGATGTAGTCTTTAGGCCCAACTACTTCATGACTTCTGATGAAATGAGGTTCTTTTGGCTCCCATTGTCGACAATGAACTGCAGTGGAGAATCCTTCACCCACATCTATGAGTGGAAGAGGCGTTCCCCCTCCTCTGGATCTTCAGGCTCAATTTTCTGGATCTTTGTGGTGGCCACGGTGGCACTGGGATCCGCATCAATGATCTACTTCCCTTTGTCAGTGCCCTTATCGAGTTCTAATTCAGAGTTGGAACCTGTGTCTGATTCGGAAGCCTTCAACTTGGCCACCAGTGACTGCTTGGTCCGACACTCACTTGTATTGTGAGTGGAGCTCTTATGGAACTCACACCATTTTCCCGTGTCTTTCTTCATCTTCGTGGTGTTGTTCTTAGCTTGCAGCTTTGGCGAGCTGTCCTGGGTAGCCCTACCTTGGCTTGGTCCCTTGTTTTTGTGGTTTGGGAGCACCTTTTCCTTGCTTTGGATTCGCAGCTCGAAAATCCCGCTTCTTTTGTTTAAACTTCTGTTCAATGTTTATAATATATCGATACGCCATGTCGAGCGATGAAATGTCTAGGAACTCCATTTTGTCATGGATGTACTTGTGTAGGCAGCCGCGGTACTTCAGCAGCAAATGCTGCTCAGTATCCTTGATACCCAATTTCGTGCGAAGGGTATGGAAATTATTTGTGAACTCCAACACATCTTGGTACCTTCCCTTCGGTAGCGTGGTCCACTTTATGTATTTATCTTCATAGCTCCCGACAGGGTAATACTGTTCCTTGAAGGCGTCTCGGAAAGAATTCCAAGTGGGTGTAGCTGAAAACAACGAGAGTTCACTCTTGTGATTTTGTTCACAATAGGTTTCCCACGAGTCCTTGACGTGTGGGGCGGCTTTGAGAAGTGCAAACGTAATCTTTTCCCGATTGGAAAAGTCATGAACTGAAAAAAATATCCTTCCAATAGATTTAACTATTTATCTATGACGTCTGCATCTATCAGGCCTTCGAATATGGGAATATCAGAGTTAACTTGTACCTTAAAAGGAGTGGCGCCGCCAGAGTGGCTGCTGGATGAAGATGCATCGCCTGTGGGTAGTCGTTAAAGGATTTGGGTGAAGTTATCCATCATCGAGTCCCTCTGTTGCTCGAGAGCTTCTTTGAGAAACATTTTGAAAGGATCTCCTGCCCCCTCGTCTTTCTTTTCTTCTGCCATGGGAGGTCGTCAGGTTTTGTGAGGCTGATCCTACAATGGTTCAACCAGATCGAGCCCTAATTCCTTATACCCTAACCTTGTTGGGGACATGCAAAGAAAAACAGAGAAAGAGCAGACCGCTCTGATACCACTGATCCAAACTTAAACAGGAACACAACAACTTACAAATATAATCATAAACGTAGAGATGCGGCAGAAAAACACTTCATTTCATTATTGGAAAAATATTGAACTATGCTTACAAACATAATGGAAATAAGATAGCTCGGGCGATGGCAGCTTATCTCTGAGGAGAGATGTGGCGGCTACATGCCTCTCAACTGTGTTGCAATGAAGCTCAAAGGCATATTTATTATTGAGAAACAATGGAAAACCCTAAACAGCCAAAAACCTAACATTGGGAGATGAAGCGTCAAAACTGTGGGCCCTGTTTGGGTAAATTGGTACATCAACTTCCCTGGGTCATAACCTTGGCATACGATCTCTATTTGGCTATAATAATACCTCGTTTTGAAGGTTGCAAAGAGAAGACCGAAAACAAACTTGCAAGCTTGTTTGGGACATTTTCGGTCTCTCTATTTTTCCTAAAAGCATCGTTTAGGGCCTCAAAATGGCTCCAGATGTTCAGGACCCAAAAAAATGCAAAAATAGTAAACTATGCTACAATTAATGAAACCAAAAAACTGAAAGAGATAGTGTTGTGGGTCCAAGTGGAATAGGCAAGTGGCCACCAATATCCACCTAGATAAACTAAACTCTCACCATTAAACTTATTTTCCGACAAGGATTTAACTATCTTCAATGGAGTGTTGCATGATACTCATCTAGAACTGCATCTTCAAATAGGAGTTTGGGAAGGATCCATTAAAACTAAAACAACATTAATGCAAGTTCCAAAGGGTTAGCTTGTCAGTCTACCCTCCTTCTAGAGCCAAAAAAGTTGATGCCTAGAAATGACCAAGCCAACATCAGGGAGATCATATGCTTAGAGCCCCAATTAAAGACTTTTTCATTGTGTTTGGTTGCCACCTAAAGGATTTTCTCCTCGTAAGGAGACTTTATAATATGATCTTGTAAATCTAAATGAAACCTAAGGTAATATGCAAGTGACAAAACCCGGATGCGGGTGCCAGCATGACAAACAGAGGCCATGTGCAGGCCACGCGGAGAGGACAGCGAGCTGGTGCTTTGGAGCTATGATATGTGGTTACTTAATGCGGAATTGAATGGAATTCAATGCCATTTACGCAGGTTACCGTCCCAAGGGAATAACGAAGGTTATAGCAGAATGAATGCCAGAATGTTCGAGGAGAAAGGCCTGTCTGAACAGGAGAGGAATTGGAGCCCAATTGTGGAAGAGTATGATGGTCTGGTGAGGCAGGAGGGAGGCGTTGGAGAGAGTAAGCCTTCGTGCAAAGCCAGGCCCTGTGCAGGGACGACGATATACTCTCGGCATTTCGGGAAGATAGTAGTCGGGGTTAAACAGCGGTACAGCTCCTTACAGGCACTGCATCGAGGAAACCTTCTCTCTGCAGTGAGATTCTTTGAATTCCCCAATTCTGAGGTGAACAGGGAAGAGATAGCGGCTAAGGGTAAGCATTTGGAGGCAATGGAGCATCATACGCCAAATATGGCTCCTCGTCAGCGCGCCACTCCCCGCCGTGGGCGAAATTATGGACAGAGGGGAAGTTCTGGAGGCAGGGAAAGCCCACGGCGTGTCTCCCCTCTTGCTTGCGCGTCGCCAAGTTCAATTGGGTCTGAGGACTCTGGTTATGCCATAAGCAACATTGTGCAATCAGAAAAGTTTAAATACAAACGCCGAACCAACAAACCTATCATCTAAGCGTTGATCACAGTCATCTTCACTGAAGAAGATGAAGAGGAAGACAGCGGGAAGGAGGAATCAGAGGAAAAGGCGCCCAGTTCGGATAATTCCTCACAGAGGAGGGGAAAGGAAGACAGCTCATACATTCCCTCCTCACAGAGTAGGCTTGAAGAGGATAGCACCTGTGTTCATTCGAAAGAGCAGAACGAGGTCCTAAAAGAAATTGGAAGCATGATGGCAGAGGATACTATAAATACTGCTCAACAATCTTCAGAGGATCCTCAGGAAATGGATGTCTCAAGGAAGGGCAAGGAGCCGGATGACACCTTTGCCAATATCCTGTACCTCAAGCTCCCGTCGGGAATTCATCGACCTGAAAACATTCCGGATGGTATGGAGGTGACCTGGGAGCTTGATCCAGAACGGGAAGCTGCAGAACGGGAGGCAGCGGAACGGGAAGCTGCAGAACGTGCGGAATGCTCCAAAAAACTCAAATGATATTCACTGCTATGCGGGTAAGGTCTGAGGCTCCGGGTCTGAGGATTATGCATATGTTTTTGCTATGTTTCCATTACAAAATGTTCTGTTCGGGATCGGCCACCTATGTTTGTTCTGTTCGGGATCGGCAACCATGGCGACGTGTTTTCCGGCTAGCGTCTTTCCTAGACGAGCAAGCACCTGTGCTCGGCTTATTTTGAAAATGCTCTGTTTTTTGGCAAAATTCCAAGCCTGTAATGTATCAACCTTTAGCTTGGAAATGTTTTCTTGATGATAGCTATCATGTAAAAGTCTACTACTGGTTTGATAAGCTTAAGTGTTGCTATCATGTTCCTCTATTTCAGCAGGAAAGATCTTTTGTTGAAAAATTTTGACAGAGAGTTGTTTACCCACTCTCAGAGGTTAAAACCTCTTGTACATACTTTTTCAATTTCCTTAATATAATTAGTTTAGCCTTTGCCCAGAGAAAAAAAAAAAAAAATGCAGGTGACAAAAAGAACTATCTATTACGAATCTAAAACTAACTCAATCTATCTTGTCTCGATCAAGAGAGGGAATAATCCTAATCTTAATGAAGAGAAAGATAAAAGGACTATAATTGAATCTAAGATTAGGATTAACTGACAAATCATAGAAATAGTTCATATGACTTACAACAATTGGAATACGTGCATATATGATTATCTGAATAAGTAGTTACCAAAATCACACAAACTCACACTTAGATTCAAATATTAATAACTAGTTCAAGATTAAGATGAACTATTGTGTACCTCATGATTCAATTATGATCTAAATCTGACAAACCATGAAAAAACAAATTTTCATTAGTTTTAAATAAGCATATAACTACATGGAATTAACAATAGTGCAAAATCATATAACACACATTTATATTGAACAAAGAAAAAACAAAAACTGAAAGGTATCCTTCATTCATAGGCAAATCTGAGCATCAATTCGCATATCGATTACAAAATAGAGAGCTTAAGGCTTTACAATAGTCTTCTAACTCTCACAGTAGTGCTCAAAACTCGAGTATGGCTTCAAGCCTCAAGGTATACAAATTTTCAAGGATCAACTATGATAGCATAAGTTTTCTGCTTGCCCAATATCTCCCATCTAATCCAGTGCTGCAAGTTCCCAATTTCTTCCAAGAATAAACTCTACAACAATGCAAAGGCTCCTTTCTGTAATTTGAAATTGGAACCTTCTCCCCACCCCACCCTACCTCATTCTCATGTTTATCTTAAATAATAATAGAAACTAATTAAAAATAAAGGTTTTTTCAACAAAATCTGTTTGGGAATCTTAATCCAAATCTTTAATGACCAGAGGATCCAATTTTATAGGTTTGCAATTCCCATCTTTAATCCTCTACAACCACCTACTAATTGCCTTAAAAATAGAAAGGGGTATCTTCTAGTCATGAGCCTTCAAATTCTCTGTAAAAATATCTCCAAAAATTATTGTTAAAAACCATATTAAAACTATAAACTATTATTAAAATTAAGATATGAAAATCACTCAAATCTACTTATTTAAAGAAAACCTAATTGTTGTAAATTAGAAACAAATTCCTAAATCTAGACCAAAATTGTTTTTTTGTTGTTTAACGCTTCATTTATTGTTACATTTCCAATAAAAAAAAATAACATCTTGATGAGATTAAAAGTTATGTGACATGAATTAAACAACACAAACATTTTGGCATTCAATTTTATTCCTAAAATAAATCCAGTGATCTCGTTTTGGTGCAATTTTGTGGCCCTTTTTTGTCAATTTTCCTGACATTTTACTTACATATTTGACCAAATAATCAGTCCCAGACTATTCTTCTTGATCTTATCTTTCGAATGAGCCTTCTTAAGCCTAATTTGGCGCCCCAGAGCTCGAGATATGGCCTCTGAAAGTCGTGACTCAACGATCGTTGATCAATTTCGTGGATGAATTTCATTCGTTGATTTAAATACCCAAAAATGTTTATATCACATGCGCAAATGGAAAAGGTATTAGAGTGTTTATATTGTTTTATGGGTACATCATGGTTTGTATAAATATAAAGTGGTAGGTATAGTGTAGGTAGGTTTGATGTATATTTTGACCCAACATGAAAGGTCAAAGTTAAGTAATAAATATAATCGAAACTTTAGACAAAACAATATAAATAGTAACCCAACTTCAAGCCTTCATGCATAAGTCAATTCAAACCCACCCTACCTTCGTGTGAGTAATGTAAGATGGAATAAACATTAATAAATTATAAAAATAAACCCTTTCACTTGATCGCAACTTTAGCCCTTCGGAAACTCCTATTTCCAACCCCATAGAAAAGTAAATGATGTCTGACATGCAAGGCAAATAGCTTTAGCCCTCTCTCTCACAGCACGCGAATGGAGATAGCAGCATGGAAAGAGAGGGCTAAAGCTATTTGCCTTGCATGTCAGGCAGCATTTACTTTTCTATGGGGTTGGAAATAGGAATCGCCCTAGTCCTTCCCCGGCAGGTGAGTTTCATATGAAAGGTCTCGAGGGCTGACAATCCACAATTAAATATTATATTAAATACAATCAATAATATAATAAAAACCAATCATAAATGACCATCACACCTTCTATTTCATCACATCTTCTCATGTCATCATGGCTTATAGTACCTTTCACGTCATTGTGGCCTCGACCCCGAGACCTTCGACAATTTTGGGATTTAACCATGAAAAGGACTGAGGGATGGGACCCATGAAAAATAATTAAATAAAAATAAATAAATAAAAATTTGGATCCCCTCATCTATGGTTCCTAGCTCCCATAGTCCAAGGTTCTCGAACCCGAATTCCCCTAGTCTAAGGTGTTTGTCAGTGTACCATGTAGAGTGCCATGTTAGCATGTCAAATCATCAAAATAAGCTAAAAACAAAAAACTTCTAATGGCTATAACTTTTGATCTAGAATTCGAAATGAGACAAATTTTATATCATCGAAAGGGTCTTGACGATGAGAAGATGATGAAAATGTCAAAAGTGGAAAATTATGAAACCCAAGAATAACTAAAAATAGGAAACCAAAAGCAAACTAAGGTGATATTTTCAAAATTTGGGATGACCCCTTTATTTTTCAAGAAAAATTAAGGGGAGTTTTTGAGGCTCAACAAGAACATAACAAACTGATGCAATTATCTTCATTTGAAATCTTAATATCAACAGATAATAATCAACTTATCATAGTATTGAAGGTGTTAAGATGATTTATCACTGTGTCTTCATCCTTCATCCTTAGGTTATAGAACTTCCATAGGAACAATTTATTGACAAAGGACTTAGACTGATACAAAGCCCCTAACTTATCCTACAACTGATGTAGCTGCCCCTGAAACATTCAATAATAAATTTAAGAGACACAATCATATTGTGCTCTTCATCTTTCAATCCAACTTGGTGCATTATTCAGATCCATAGTGATCCATTAATCTCTATCCACCAACAAATCTTCCATTTTGAGGTTTCCATAACTCAAAAATTTGCCCATTGAATTTCTCGATCTCTATCTTTGAAATGCTCATCATTTCCTTTTCACCACAAGAATCGTTTTTACAAATCTCCCACTATAACAGGGTCTACCACATGTTCAAGCAAAACTCCTTAGCCACAAAGGTGTCCCCTAAAATCCAAACTTGGCTTTGATACCAAATGTAGGTTTTAAGTGTGCACACTTGCTACAAACATATTTTTAATTAAAACAACAAAAAATGCAATGGAAAACACACATATTAGCACATAATTTTATCTTGGACACCCAAAACCAGGAAAACTAGTAATATTTTTCAATACATATTCTTCTACACATTATTATAATACAATATATATCTCGCAACATCCATTTCGCAAATTCATTTAGCTTGGATTAGAATACAACTACTATTCCTTAACCAAAACTACAAATCATAAGTAAAACTGCCATACACCACAAATATGCTTTTAGTAAAAGCCATGTAACAAAATGCCACCTAATTTTTTCTTAAAAACACTACCTTGTACTCCAAAAAAGTTGTCACCACTTACTAGGCATCTCACATTTTTACAACAAATGAAGGTATTCATACAAATAATACATTACATACCCATCAAATATATAATTTAAAAAATATCTTATCAATCCATCTACTCAATTTAGTTGATTCATTTTTATTTATTTACCATTAACCTATTAAAATATAAATATTTTTGGACTAGAGATTCATTAACTACTAAATGTAATTTTAGCTCAAAACATCAAAAATCAAAACATTTTTACAGGAAAGGGAAATAATCGTTCCAAAAAAACCAGAACACATTTTTACAGGAAAGGGAAATAATCGTTCCAAAAAAACCAGAACATACCCAACAAATATATATCATTTAAAGAATATATTGTCAGTCCAACTTGATTCAATTATATACATTTACAATAAATAAATCTATATATATATATATAGAACACAAGAATCATTAACAACTCACTGTAATAAATCAAAATCAAACCAATTCTCCATGCAAATTGCTATGACCCCTCGAACTAACTCTGCTGGCATTAAGTGAGTTTCACAGGAAGATGGGAAGGTACACTTGAAAGCCACCTTCGCGGATACCATGGAAATTGACATCGGTAATGAGGCTACACGCAGATTCTTTGCTAGCCTCTCCATATTTATGGTGAAGGTCCTACTAAGGTGGATAGATGCGTCTGATCAACCACATCTTAAACCTTTGATTGTGAAAGGAAACTATAATTTAATGCCGAATGATCCGAGTTTTGGTTTATCAAATGACAATTACTGGTTGATTGCAACGATATTTTTCCAAGCCGTTACATGTCTTGGACTTCAGCAGCGCAGCCCAGTAATTACACTGAAAATCACAAATCCAGCTCAATTTATTCAAAAGGGTTGATTAAATAATGGTACCTATTGGAGAAGTTTCGCTAAATTCTTTGGCATTTGAGTTCACAGAACAACAGCAATGGCGTTGGCATTACCATTATGGAACGAGAAGAAGAATATGGTTTTGTTCATTGGGTTGAAGGTTCAGTTTCAGATCAGAAACACTACCAACATGGTTACCAGAGTAGAATATAATGAGGAAAATGGCTCTGTGAAAGCGCTTTGTAAGCAGGGTAGATTGAAAGAGGCAATGCGGGTTTTGAAAGTCATGTGCTGCCCTCTGGGTTCCTCAACTTACGGTCCTCTATTGCAGGAATGCATCAGAAAGAATTCGGTGACAGAAGGAAAAGTGATCCATGCCCACATCATTCAGACAGGATTCCAATGCGAAGATGTCATTTTAAGCAATATTCTTGTTACCATGTATGCGAAATGTGGGATTGTAGAGGATGCACGCAAAGGGTTTGAGAAAATGGCTGAACGAGACGTGGTTTCATGGACTGTGATGATTGCAGCATATGTCCGGCATGGGTACGCCGGTGAAGCCTTGGAGTTGTTTGACGAAATGCGACGAACGGGAGTCCAACCAAATCAATTCACCTTTGCCAGCGTGCTCCCTATATGTGCAGACTTGAGGGCGCTAAAGGATGTTCATGAGGATATAATTAGAGGTGGGTTTGAGTTGGACACCTTTGTGGGAAGTGCTCTTGTAGACATGTATGCAAAATGCGGTAGTTTAGAGGACGCCTGCAATGTTTTTGACAAACTACCTCAACGAGATGTGGTTGCATGGAATGCCATGGTTGCTGGATATGTTCAAAATGGATGTATTTATGAGGCCAAGGAACTGTTTGAGAAAATGCCCAAAAGAGATGTCGCCTCATGGACGGCGATGATTGCAGGATATGCACAGAATGGGCAGGCCGAGGAGTCGCTGAAGCTTTTCCGAGAAATGTACTTGACAGGTGTGGAACTAGATTCTGGGACATTGGCTATTGTGCTTGCTTCTTGTGCAAATTTGGCTGTTATGGAACAGGGTAGGCAAGTGCATGAAGTCATGATTAGAAGTGGGTTTGGTACTAATGTGTTTGTTGGTAGTGCCCTTGTAGACATGTATGCAAAATGTGGAAGCATAGAGAATGCACGCGAGGCCTTTGACAAAATGTCTCAAAGGACAGTGGTCTCATGGAATGCAATGATCTTAGGATATGCTATGCATGGCTGTGGGAAGGAGGCCCTTGAACTTTTTGAACAAATGCAACTTTCTGGAACACATCCAGATAATATCACTTTTGTCGGTATTTTGTCTGCGTGCTGCCACAGAGGCCTAGTGGAGAAGGGGCGGCAATATTTTGATGATATAACTCAATATTATCACCTTACGCCAACAATGGAGAACTATGGTTGCATGGTTGACCTTCTTGGGCGTGTGGGCTGTCTGGATGAGGCTGAAGATTTGATCAACAAAATGCCATTTCAACCTGATGCTACTGTGTTGGGGTGTTTGCTTGGTGCCTGTAGAATTCATGGCAATGTAGCTCTAGGAGAACGTGTCGCAGAGCGCATTTTTGCATTAGATACAAAATGTTCTGCACCTTATGTGCTACTGTCAAATATCTATGCTGAAGCTGGTAGGTGGAGTGACATTGAGAAGGTGAGGAAAATGATGAAAGACAGAAAAGTTACGAAAACCCCTGGATGCAGTTGGATTGAGGTCAATAAACAAGTGTATACTTTTGCAGTTGAAGAAAGATCACACCCCGATATACAAAAAATCTAAGCATAGTTGGACACATTGTCTGGGTCATGAAAGCAGCAGAGTATGAAACCCATACAAAATATGCATTCAATGACATGGAGAAGGAGCAAAAGGAACAAATTCCTTACTACGACAGTGAGAAGCTAGCAATTGCGTTTGGGTTTATCGATACATCCCCTGGGACAACTATCCGAGTTATCAAGGACCTCGGAGTATTTGGTGACTGCAACTCTGCTATTAAGTTCATCTCCAAATTGTTACACGTGAAATTGTATTAAGAGATGCTAACCGTTTCTACCACTGCAAGGATGCACAATGTTCCTGCAGAGATTACTGGTGATACCATGTAGGGTGAATCTCGGATATAGAATTGTGCAATAACACCTCTGGATGTGCTTTAAGCTTTTCATTCTGTGTATTTAAGCTAAGATTAGCAGTTTCATTGTGCAAATTGAAACCCAATGGCTAGGAGTCATGGAGCTTGGATATATTGTCAGGGCATCAATCTCCTGCAAAAACCTGGGGAAGTGATTGCATGCCAGCTCAAAGCATTCAGCAATTTCAGATATTGAAAACAAGGGGTTTTTCAATGCCAGATTGCAGGTGTTTACTTATACCGTATTGGCATCTTCCCGACTCTATCATAGAAACAAGATGGATTCTATAGTATGGGTAATTTGCTGTGAAACCATTATTTCATTGATTCCTACTTATGCTCCAATTCTTGCCTTGAAAAGCATTACTGCAAGGAAGTACCCCCACTTATGAGGCCTTTCGAAGGCTTAGTGGAATAAAGCTTATGCACATTGATTAAATCCTACTTTTCAAGTCCTGTTGGCGTGAAGTGCCTAAACTGTGAAGAGAAGACTAGGTCCTACCTTTCAAGGCCTCAGTGGCACGAAGTACCTAAACTGTGAAGAGAAAACTTTTCAAAAACAGACAGGAATGCAATGCTCTAGCCAAGGCCTTTCAAAGGTTGGGATGAAGTACACCTTGAGGCAGGAATGCGAGAAATCCATCAGCTGGCATTGCCTACAAATAATTATTTATTATCTAATTTTGGTTGACATGGAGCCAATAAAATGCTCGGGTAAAGCCAATGGATGCTTAATACACGATAAACAAGGAAAGACATTATCCTTTGGAATTTAAGATTACAAGACACCAGTTTCTGTTAACTGTTTGGTGCAATTTCGTTACGTTATCAATCTTAGAGCATCATTATTGTTTCCGGGATACTTTGTGATTAGTATGGATTGCATATCTGCTGTCTTATCACAGTGGTATTGAACATTATAAAGAGTTATCCATGCAAAACATTTTGTCCTATGGTCATTTTCAGCATAGATATATTATCTGCCTGAGCTTACTAGCACATGTCAATGGTTTAATTAATGAAGGCAAGTGAATGCCCCCACCTCTACCTAGAAGGTGTGAATTTCTAAAATAAATAATCTACCAGTATTCTAATTGTTAGATGTTTGCTGCCTTTTGAACTACCAATTTATCCCAAAATTATGCTTTATTTTTTCTTGGAGCAATTACAGAGATCTGCAGGTCGACACTTCTTTACTGATGACTAAATCATCGAGAGCCTCCGGAAAATTCCTCTAATCAGAGAACAACACTAAGTTCAGATTCAGAGAACAATACAAAATTCAGATTTTGTTTTCTACCTAGAACCCATAAATAAACTCCTATTCCTTTTGTGTTTTAACCGATTGAGATGAATTATAGTGAACATTAAACTTGCATACATGCGTGTTGAATCCAAGATTCTGACCACCTGACCATTAGTTCTGTTTGGTAATAATCCATTGATTTTTCTTCACTGCAATCTTTCATATAATCACTCTATAAATAATAAAACCCATGTGATATTACCTCCATTTGATATCATTATTGCATCACCCATAGCCTCCTTGATTGTCCAAGGACATTTTGGTCTCCTCTTAAATATTTTATGTTGGATTCTGAAAAGCTTTGGTGTCCGAGCGAGAGTGCAAAGGAAAACTAAGTTTCAGGTTCTATGCTCTCTGGTTGAGAGCATACAAGAGTTATGTTGAAATCGTTGATATTTGGTCAAATTTAGAATAGCACCACTACAGGAAAATATTTGGTTATGGTTAGCTGACATTACACAGTTTCTGTTTGCTTCTATTAATGGAATATATTATTTTGTCTACAAAAAGGCAATTGACATGGATTGAAGGTCATAATACTTATCAATAGAATGATTCCATCCGGTATTTTGAAGAAAATAGTGTAAATTCATGAATTCTGTCACAATGGAATGCATGAAAACAAAAGCTTCTAATAAATAGCCACTAAGATATAAGAATCATAATTTATACGAGTTTGTTTCCATTTAGTGCATGAATTATGTTTTCGACAAATACGAGATCATTGTGCATTTAAGGTTTTATATCTCATTGATTAATAGTAATTGGTATAAACTAGGGATTCATGGGAACAATTACCAGTAGTATCTTAGAAGATAGTAACATGGAGCAATATACATAATATTATACAAACACACAAGGAAATAATAGATGGAAAAGAACATGAGATAACAGAACTAGCGACAACAACTCTTTTTAATTACATAGTCACATATTTATAGTTGAAGAATCAATTACTAGGCAGGTGCAATTTTCTAACTATCATGGTCAGTTGACCCACCTGCATGGTTGATCGACTTACATGTTCAACTAGACTTCTTTTGTTGATGATGTTGTTGGTTGTTGTTGGAGAGGTTCTACTTGTTCTATTATTTCTTCTATTTAGTTCTTCTGAAATTGTTTCCGGCCAGGTATGCAAGGGTGCTTCTTTGTCTAATGTTTTGATTCTTGTCAATACCCTCCTATCAAATTGGAACTCTCTACTTCTATTGATGTGTTAGCTCGAGATGGAAAGTTTGACTCAGTTGTGTGTTGAAGCCCCGAAAATTGGGTCTACAACAAAGGGGATACCCACCCAGTCCGGACCTTGGTTAGCAGCGCCTTTTCCGTTTGGTATAGTGGGTCCGACTGGGGATATGGGACTAGTTTCCCAATATATGTGTGTGTGTGTTGAGAATTGATATTTCATTTCTAATAGTTCCTAAGTGAAATGCTTTTATTCTAAATCTAATCTAACAACATGAATTGTATTCTAATAAACAGAAATATCTAATTCTAAACTAACCTGGAATGTAATCTTTCTGTTATGCGATTTAAAATGATTTCAAATAACAATTGGTAATAAAAATCATTCAATTGCTATGAGAAAATAATTCAATAAAGATAAACCATTTCGTATAAGAAGTTAGACAAAACAGTTTTGAAAAACATATCGCATAATAAGCTACTCATATATTAAACATAAATAAATAGCTATCACCGTACAGAAATGCCAAATGATAATTCAAGCATTTACGCATTCATACATAAATAACTGAACATGACTATCACTTTAACATGTAGGCAGAAATAGTTAAGAGATAAAAGTACCATTTACAACTAGTTCCACTCATGAGCTTCAAGCAATAATGATTTATCTCTTCTTAATCCAATATCCACTAAGAGTACAAAAGTGCAACATCAGTAGTAGATATTAAACGCAGATATCAATAAATCTTGTTCCATTCATTCATCAAAAGCTCTTCAGAGGGTGCAAAAGTGCATGTTCTGAGGACACGTTTTTGACAAATTTTAGGACCCTTTTCTAAATGCATGAGAAGGGTTTAAATACTACTAACTAAATCTAAAAATAATTTATTACAAAAATGTAGGATGCAGTTTAAATGACCGTCCTCATTTCAGGCAAAAATAAAACAAAATTAAAACTAAAACTGAATCTAAAACTAAAACTAACAACTAACTATCTGTGTATTTGTTCCTTGTAATCACAAGCGTTCAACATTTTCTTGAGGAGAGTTGGCTGGCCGACTTCCGACTTTAGCTATCCTGCGAAAACGAAATCGGCAAGAGCTGGCGCCATCTTTTCGGTAGGATTGATGATACATTTGAGAGTCATGCACTGCCTGTGTGTTTTTACCAAGTACGCCTAGTAAGAATCCCAATTCAACTTGGTTAACCTTTTGATGGATTCTGCCCTTTCTTGAGCCTTCTGTCTCCAGCTTGTCTACAGTTGTTGTACATATCTACATACCACTTGAGAATATCCCTAATAAATACCACTGGTTTTAGAGTTCAAGTTTTGCTTTTCGCCTTTAGTACTTTTTCCTACAAATTTCTGGGCTTACAGGGGACTGAGCAATTAGAGGCTTTCCATCTCGAGGGGCTTTGGCCTGGTGATGCTAGGCGCTAATCGCGCATCGGAAACTGCCTCTATTTTCTTGATCCGGGCTTCCCTGGTGCGATTTTCGCCTCTTGCGCGTTTTTTGTTAGAGGGTATAAAGCTTAATTTTTGTGGAAATAACGACTCCGTGAGTTCTTGACCCTAAGTCTTAAATTGTTTGTTTGTGACATCAGTTTTATCTAGTACCCATTTAACCATGTCCGTGTATGGAATAATTTTGGGCCTCACCGCTATCCGGTGTAAGAACGAACATGCTAGTTCTGTAATAGACGCCTCAGAAGACCCATGTGAGCCTGTAGTAGCTGTAACCTCCATCATTTTGGGATTTTCTTTCTCAAGTAGATTGTACATGCCTTCCTAAGTAGTAATATTGGCATCTTTGTTACAGGCGATGTCTATATATAAGGGCGTAATTTCTTTGTCTTCAGAACTCAGAACTTTACCCTTCTTTCCCATAATATCCTAAACACTGATATGTATACTTCTTTGCTCTTCGCTCCTGCAATTTACAAATGAGGCAAGAGTAATGATAAGAAAAAAGTGACGGGAAGGTTTTAAATGCTGAAAACATATAAAATATACCACCTTACGTGAAATGGCTCCTCGATTAGTTCAAAACCATATTTCATTAATGATTGCCAACTAACTTATTGATTAACATTAACGCGTATAACTGGGTCTCGGTTTATGGAAAAATCTTTTTCGAACAACGAGCCCTGAAGATCTGCGATAAGGCGATTCGCAATTTGCTTCGCAATATCGCAGATCACAGTATCGCATATCGCATTATCACGGAATCGCAATATCGTTGGTTCGTGGCGTATGACAATCATCCATTAATGTGTTTTCTACGAAATGCGATTTGCGGTATGCACCATCGCATATCGGTGGTTTAAGGCATTTCAGCGTAAGTGATGTTTGAGGCACGCGATGCGATGAATGTTTTTAGTGCATAGTTTCGCATCACGATTTTGCAACTTAGAATTCTGCTTGTAAGAAGGCATCCATTACCCTTTTTGCGATGCGATGTTTCTTAAGGAATGATTTTATTCTAACTTATCATAAAGCTTAAGCCTTTTTAGATTTTTCGAGGGTATTCTCCTAAGTTTATGATAGTAAGTTTTATTGAAAAAAGAAATACAAGCATTAATCGATTTTTTTTAAATTTTTGAATAAGGGACCCCACTTATTTAGTATTAGTGATAAAACTAAATAAGAAGGGGGGTTGTTGTTGGCCACAACAATTGGCGATTCACTTGGAAGAACCAATTATCTCTGCTTTTCTTTTGAATTTTCTAAACTTCCAAAACAAAAAACTTTCCAGAAAATCAAATTTTATTATAGAAAGATAAAGTACATCATGCTTTCAGCTGTTAGCGATAGTTTGTTTCTTCTATGTTAACTTTGGTTATTTACTTCCTAAAGCTAGTCATTGTATTTACATCAGTCACTACTTGGTTTATAAAGATAAAAACAAAGCATTCTTTGTAAATCAGTTTTAAATATGTTCATTTTTTGTAGGTAGAGTCTCTGCTGCCAGCAGGCGTTTATAGCCTCGACAGGGTTACCTGTTACCCAACAATGATCTTATATCCCACTTGGAGAGATATACAATTTTCAAAGAGAAATCCATATCCACACTTATTGCTTTCATTTTCTTTTAACCCTTAAAGAACAATGCCTTGGTTTGGTAGCCAATATATGACAGTGCCACTCGCTTGATTTATAACTTTGCTGAACAAGCTGGCTCATGATGAGATCCCTTGTCTTTTGATTGCAACAATCTTGAGTCATTGCCCTGTTGTGATATGTAGTTTTCTCAAAGTCAGCAAGCTATAATATCTATGATCATGATAAGTTGACTCGTGATGAAATCTCTTATTCTTTAAGTTAAAGTGTATTGTTGGATTATTCCTTGAAGCTTGTAATTCCCTAGGTGGGGAGGAAGTCATTGTTTCCTAAGAATAGCTCTGGACGACAATGGTAGAGTTTTTTGGAAGAGCTTTTCTATTGAGAATCTTCATTTTGTTATTGATACCTTTCATTTGACTGATATAAAACAACTTTTCACTAAAGGTCGTTTTTTTATCAAATTTTACAAGGTTGAAACTAGTACCATTTTCAGGCTTATAGTCTTTGAATGTATCTTTCAATAATAATGACTAAATTTCTAAAACAATTCTATTTATACAAGTGAAAAAACAAAATCTAAAAGAAATACTTGTCTTTTTCGTGAATTCCAAACGTAACCATTTACAACTGGTTTTATTATGAAAACAAAGGAAAAACTAATCTACAAAAACTAGAAGAATAATCTCCTATGGAAAGTATTTTTTGGGGATCTGCCTGTTAATAGGTAAAAACTCTTTTTCCTATTAAATCCTGTAACATAAAAGTAGATGGACCTATGACTTCTGCAATTTGGAAAGGGCCAAGCCACATTCAATGAAATTTCGTACGTTTGCCCTTTTCCTCATGAGCCTTGTCCCATTTTAAAACTAGATCTCCCATCTGAAAGTCCTTTCTCGATATTATGTTTGAATCAAAAGAAGCTTTTACTAATGCTTGGTGATGAGCATGAGTTATTTGAGTCTGTTCTCGTTGCTCTTCTAGCTTAAGTATTTCCAGCTGCCTTAGTGGTAAGGAAGAAGTTGGTGCTTCATCAATATATTAAACTAAGGCCAAAGATGGAATTGCTAGATGAGTTGGAAGAATCACTTCTTTCCCATAAACTAAATTAAAGGGAGAAGTGCTAATGGAGGCTTTCTGCGTTATTCGGTCCACCCATAAAGCATATATTAAAGACTTGTGCCAATTTTTGTGAGTTTGATCAATGGTTCACTTAATGATTATGATTAAGTTTTTATTTGTAGATTCAGCTAACCCATTCCCCTGTGGGTAATAATTAGCAGAGTTTTTAACCTTAAAACCTCTTTTGGATGCAAATTCAGTGATAACATTTCCAGAAAAATACGATACATTATCAAACATTAAAGCAGAAGGTAAACCAAACCTGGTGATTATGAATTGATCTATGAAATCAATAATATGTTCGGCATTAGCTGTCTTGAGAGGAACGACTTCTACCCATTTCGTGAAATAATCTGTAGCTGTAAGGATATACCTATGTTGTTTAGAAGAGTGAGGAACGATCTCACCTATTATATCCAATCCCCATTGATCAAAAGACTGCTCAATGTTGACTAGTTGCAGAGGCAATGATGGTTTCTTTTGTCTCCCAGCAGCAGTTTGACAAACTTGAAATTTCCTTACATAGCTATGCACGTATTTGAATAATGTGGGCCAGTAATAGCCTGCGCGGAGGATTTTATGTGCAGGAGCATCTCCAGCGTAATGTCCAGCTGCTGGTCCATCGTGGAGTTCTTGCAACAGCTTTTCAGCTTCAGATTTCTCAAGACATCTAAGGAGAACATAATCATAATTCATTCTAAAAAGTATATCGTTCACGAGCTGATATTTCTTAGCCTTCAACCTTAAGGCTATTTTCTTGGTATAATCGAGGTTTGAAGGAGCATATCCATTCTTTAGATAAAATATGATATCAAAATATGATGATTCAACATCGTTTAAGCTTATCTCGTACATTTGTATCTCTACAGATGGTATTTCGAAAATAAGCAATGCTCCGGCCAACATTTTACAAAAGCCTTGACCTTTTACAATACTTGCTGGTTTGATTTCTATGTCGTATTCCTATAAAGCAGTAACCCAATTGGCTCTTTTCTTATCCACAACTTTCTGTACTAAGAGATTTCTTACCGCTGGAAACGGTACTATGATTTTTGTATGGGTTTTAAGCAGAAAGGGCCTGAAATATTTAATCACTTTGAAAACAGCATAAGCTTGTTTCTCTACGTCTGAATAATTTAACTTAGCCCCTTGTAGATTTGAACTGAAAAAAGCAATTGGGGCTTCTACCTTGTCTTGATTTGCTTGAGTGATTATCGCATCATATGATCTATCAGAGGCAAATGTATATAAAATGAAAAGATCGAAAAAATTTGAAGTTGCTAAAGATGGAGCATTAACAATTGCTTGTTTGATCATATTGAATGCTTCATATTCGTCTTGGCCCCATTTGAAGATTGAGTTCCTTTTAATCATTACTTGTAAAGGAGATACGATTCTTGAAAAATCTGGAACAAATCCCTTTACAAAATTAATATGGCCAAGGAAAGATCGCATAGCTTTCTTGTTGTGAGGTAGGGGTATTTCGGAAATATCCTTGATTCTGTCAGGATCAATATGGATTCCAGATTTTGACACTATGAATTCAAGAAGTTTTCCTTCACTTAATGCAAAAAATGACTTTTTTGTGTTAAGTGAAATTCCATACCTTTGACAACGTTGGAAGATCTGTTTTAAATCTCTGAGATGATTACCTCGCTTCTTGGAATATACAGTTATATCATCCAAGTAGATTACTACTGATTTGTTTACTAATCCCTTAAATGCGATGTCCCTTTGAAATGTGGCACCAACATTGATCAGACCAAAAGGCATCTTTTGATATGCATAAGTGCCCCATTTGGTTTGAACGTGGTCTTTAATTGATCATCGGGATGGACCAACACTTGGTTGTAGCCAGAGAAACCATCCAAGAAGGACATTAATTCTGATCCTGCGACAGCCTGCAGTATTTGCTCCATGGGAGGCAAAGGAAAATTATATTTTTGGCAGGGTTTTTTAGGATTTCAAAAGTCATTGCAAATTCTAATGTCTCCGTTCTTCTTTCTAACGGGAACCGTGTTGGAAAACCATTTAGAATGTCGAACAGGAAAAATGATTTTGGCCTTCAATAACTTATTGAGCTCAGATTTGATCTAGTTTTCTAGATTAGGATGTATCTTTCTCAGCTTTTGCTGGATAGGTTTTTCATTGTTTATCATTGGGATAGTATGTTGGATGATATAAGTGTCATAAGTCTTGAGTTCATCATAGTTCCAAGCAAAGAAACTTTTGTATTGTTTCAAGAGACGAACATATACTAATTTTTCTTCAGGAGCTAGGCCAAGGCCTAGGTTGATATTCTGTGGCTTGGTATCAGATCCTAGATTTACTAATTCATAGTTCAGAGTTGAACTTTGAAGTTTTGAATTGGTAGATCTCTTGAATCGATCTTTCAAATCATATAGGTCTTCTAATTTGACTACTGACTTTGGCATAGCATTATTAGTGCTATCTTGTTGCAATTGTCTGTCATGTTGGTCCTCATCAATTACCTGATTGGTGTAAGATCCCTCAGATGTGAGGAAACTTACAATATCAGGATCATCGTTGAAAATTCTCCAATTGGTAATGTTATTAGGAATAGAGGGTCTAAAGATTAATTCGATTGAAAATCTATCAGGGCTATAGTCTTCTAAGGGAATGAGCTTGGAAGCTACATTAGCTAAGAGGTCAGCACTAGCATTTTGGAGTCTGGGAATTGATGAAATATTGAATGCTAAAAAATGTTCAGTCAGATCTTGAACTAAAGGTTGGTAATGCTTTAAATGACCTGGTAAACAATGTATAGTATTATGTACCTGTCTGATTACAATTTCAGAATCTCCGAAGACTTGTAGATATTTGATGTCTAATTCGATTGCTTTGTATAATCCTTGGACTAAAGCCTCGTATTTTGTGGTATTATTGGTGCAATCAAAATCGAGTCTACAAGTTAGCATAGTTTTGCTTCCCTCTGGACTGATTAATACGCATCCTGCTCCTGCTCCTTCGTTAGACTTAGAACCATCAAAAAATAACTTCCAAAATAAAAAATTATTTACAGGACTATCTATAAAATTAATACATTTAGAACTATCTATTTGAGAACATGTTTCTACTTGAGATAAAATAGAATGTTCTAAGTAAGGTAAAGTATGAGCATTAAATTTTCCTAAGAAAAAATCAACATAATAGTTGCCAATAATATTATTGTTGTATGCTACCGATTCATTTTCTCCTTCCAATTCTGTTACTATGTATTTCTGATGTTTCTCTCACTCAACTTTTATTTTATTTGGTTTACTATTGTAAGGGAGCCACATGTGCGACCAATCGGTTCAAAGTATCCATGAAGTTTTTCTAACCAATCTCTGCTAAGAATTAAGTTATAAAATTCTGGAATATCTGCAACTAAAATGTTGATAACTTGACATACCTTTGGATTAGATGACCGCCTTATGGTAACTTGATTTAATTCGCTGATCACTTCAACTTGTGATCAATCTAGCTGAACTATGCGCATAACAGATTTTTGAGGCTGAACATTCAACTTTGCACATATTGACTTTGGTAAGATATTAGATGAAGCTCCAGAATCCACTGAACAATTATGCAAATTTTTGTTGAAAACTTCATAAGTAAGAAGAGATGGGGGAGTATGAGATCTCGACCTTCCTCCAATTAAAGTGATATCGTTTGGATCAACTTTATTAATCACATTAGTTGGAGGTCTTCCCATCTCATGGAAATATTGAGAGATTACAGTGGTGGGCAAAGGTGCAACTGGTATAACATGTAATTCTTTCAAAAGTACCTTTTTTTTGATGTTTTAACTTTCTCAATTCATAAAAAGTGATGTTACCCCTAGTCTTCTTCATATCTTCTATGATATTATACTCCATTTCATCCAAAACAACCAATGTTTTAGATGGAGTTGGTGAATCTGTTTGGACTGGGCTTGTTTGAGTCGCTTTAGGTGTCATTTTCTTGGCTGCAACTTTATCCTTAGGCATTGAACTTGCGTTCTTTGGCTTAGGAGTAGGTTGAGGAGGATCGAGTTGATTTCTACTTCGAGTACTAACCGGCGATGCCTCTTGATCCTCTTCATCTGGGAGGATGAAATCCCACATACCTTGTACCTCCACAACTTCTTCTTCATCGGTAGGCTCTTCAATAGCAATTTCCTTTTCTTCTTCTTCTGATTCAGCAATTGTGATAGCATTGGGAGGCTTTGAATCAATCGAAGGATTTCTTCTATAAGGCTTGTACGACTTTTTAGAAGAAGTCTCTACTACTTGCTTCTTATGTTAACCATTTCATTAGACATGGTTTTCAAAACTTTCTACAATCCTTCTAAATCGAACAGACCTTTTGATTGTTTTTTCTTGGGATATTCCTTAAAAGTAATCTTCTTAGATTTTTGTTCATTTACAACGGTTTTCTTTTCTAAGGCTATGATATGTTTCTCTACTGCTATTGCTTCCTTCATATTATTAGCTAAAGTTTTTTTGTTAGCCCTATCAACGAAGATTTCTATGTTTGATGGCAAAGCAGAGATGTACCATTCACTTCGCACTTCTTCGCTAGGCTTGGAAGCAGTAGGAATTTTATTCAACAGTTTATTGAAATGTGAATTAAAATCTTTGATAGGTTCTTTTGACTTAGCCCTAAGGTTAGACAGGTCATTGATCAATGTTGTCGTAGACCTGTCGTCACCGAACTTAGTCAAGAATTGTTCTTGGAAGATATCCCAACTAGTGATAGATCCAGACGGTAATGAGAAATACCATGATCTGGCTGCTCCTTGCAGGGTGTAAGGAAAGAGTCGAATGACATCATCTTCATTAGTAACTCCATTGAGATTTATAGATAACATAAAGTTGTTTATATGTTCTTCCGCTAGCATGCCTGCTTCAAGATTAAACTTAGGTAGCCATTTTTCAGGATGGGCTGGTATTTGACTCAAGGGCGTAGGCATTAAGACTACCCCTGGGTTATTCCATGGAGATTGGGCCATCGCTGAACTACTAACAGAGGAAAGTGCAGAAGATGATCCCTGCGGTTGGGAAGATGAGGATATTAGGATTCCAGATGATTGAGAAGGGGATGTGGAAGTTCCAGTGGACTGGTGGACGATAATTTGAAGTGGAGGAGTGGATGGTTGACTTCGTGGTGGAGAGGTTGAGATGGATGATGATGACGAAAGAGTCTCGCTATCAGACCCTTTAGGTGATTTCCTTGCTCTCTTCCTTGTAGGTAGAGGTAACTCAGTTGGCTCAATACCAAACTTTTTGTTGTTTAATCTGGTGAGAGGATGAGCAGGGTTATATTGTGAAGTCACACTGCCTTGAGATTTATTAGATCTTTGAGGTGATATAGAAAATCGCTGAAGTTATGGATCAAAGATTCAACTTCAAGAGGTTCAATAGTAGATTTCTCTGAAATGTCAAGGTTTGTGGCAATGGTTGTTATTCTTTGGACTTCTTGCTCAAGATTTAAAGATTCTAAGTGCGATGGAGAAGTTCGAGGAGATGGTGAGGGCGATTTACTCTCAGAATGGTATTTAGATTTAGACTTACTTTCCATTCACAGTTCGTGGCCCTCCTTCTAGCGCCAAATATCTTGAAGCCCTAAAAATCGGGTCTACAACAAGGGGGATACCCACCTAGACCGGACTTTGGTTAGCAACTCCTTTTCCGTTTGGTATAGTGGGTCTGACTGGGGATATGGGACCAGTTTCCCAATATATATGTGTGTGTGTGTTGAGAATTGATATTTCCTTTCTAATAGTTCCTAAGTCAAATGCTTTTATTTTAAATCTAATCTAACAACATGCAATTGTATTCTAATGAATAGAAATATCTAATTCTAAACTAATCCGGGATGTAATCTTTCTGTTATGCGAACTAAAATGATTTCAAATAACAATTGGTAATAAAGATCATTCAACTGCTATGAGAAAAGAATTCAATAAAGATAAACCATTTCGTATAAAAAGTTAGAAGAAACAGTTGTGAAAAACATATCGCATAATAAGCTACTCATATATTAAGCATAAATAAATAGTTATCACTGTACAGAAGTGACAAATGATAACTCAAGCATTCACGCATTCATACATAAATAACTGAACATGAATATCACTTTAACACATAGGCAAAAATAGTTAAGAGATAAAAGTAACATTTATAACTATTTCTACTCATGAGCTTCAAGCAATAATGATTTATCTCTCCTTAATCCAATATCCACTAAGAGTACAAAAGTGCAACATCAATAGTAGATATTAAACACAGATATCAATAAATCCTATTCCATTCATTCATCAAAACCTCCTCAGAGGGTGCAAAAGTGCATGTTCTGAGGACAAGTTTTTGACAAATTTCAGGACCCTTCTCTAAATGCATGAGAAGGGTTTAAATACTACTAACTAAATCTAAAAATAATTTATTACAAAAATGTAGGATGCAGTTTAAATGACCGTCCTCATTTTAGGAAAAAATAAAGCAAAATTAAAACTAAAAATAAATCTAAAACTAAAACTAACAACTAACTATCTGTGTATCTATTCCTTGTAATTGCAAGCGTTCAACATTTGCTTGAGGAGAGTTGGATGGTTGATTTATGACTTTAGCTGTCCTACGAAAAAGGAAACGGCAAGAGCTGGCGCCATCTTTTCGGCAGAATTGATGATACATTTGAGAGTCATGCACTGGTTGTGTGTTTTTACCAAGTACGCCCAGTAAGAAACCCAATTCAACTTGGTTAACATTTTGATGGATTCTGCCATTTCTTGAGCCTTCTGTCTCTAGCTTGTCTGCAGTTGTTGTACATATCTACATACCAGTTGAGAATATCCCTGATAAATACCACTGGTTTTAGAGTTCAAGTTTTTCTTTTCACCTTTAGCACTTTTTCCTACAAATTTCCGGGCTTACAGGCGACTGAGCAGTTAGAGGCTTTCCATCTCAAGGGGTTTTGGCCTGGCGATGCTAGGCATTAATCGCGCATCGGAAATTGCCTCCATTTCTCGATCCGGGCTTCCCTGGTGCAATTTTTGCCTCTTGCGCATTTTTTGTTAGAGGGTATAAAGCTTAATTTTTGTGGAAATAATGACTGCATGAGTTCTTGACCCTGAGTCTTAAATTGTCTGTTTGTGACATTAGCATTATCCAGTACCCATTTAACCATGTCCATGTATGGAAGAATTTTGGGCCTCGCCGCTATCCGGTGCAAGAACGAACATGCTAGTTCTGTAATAGATGCCTCAAAAGACCCATGTGAGCCTGCAGTAGCTGTAACCTCCATAATTTTGGGATTTTCTTCCTCAAGTAGACTGTACATGCCTTCTCAAGTAGTAATATTGGCATCTTTGTTACAGGCAGTGGTTATGTATAAGGGCGTCATTTCGTTGTCTTCAGAACTCGGAGCTTTACCCTTCTTTCCCATAATATCCTGAACACTGATATGTATACTTCTCCGCTCTCGCTCTTGCAATTTACAAATGCGGCAAGAGTAATGATAAGAAAAAGGTGATGGGAAAGCTTTAAATGCTGAAAACATATAAAATATACCACCTTACATGAAATGGCTCCTCGATCAGTTCAAAACCATATTTCATTAATGATTGCCAACTAACTTATTGATAAATATTAACGCGTATAATCGGGTCTCAGTTTATGGAAAAAGATTTTTCGAACAGCGAGCCCTGAAGATCTGTGATAAGGCGATTTGTGATTTGCTTCACAATATCGCAGATCACAGTATCGCATATTGCAATATCGCGGAATCGCAATATCGCTAGTTCGTAGCGTATGACAATCATACATTAATGTGTTTTCTATGAAATGTGATTTGCGGTATGCGCCATCGCATATCGGTGGTTTAAGGTATTTCAGCGTGAGTGATGTTTGAGGCAGGCGATGCGATGAATGTTTTTAGTGCGTAGTTTTACATTGCGATTTCGCAACTTAGAATTCTGCTTGTAGGAAGGCATCCATTACCCTTTTTGCGATGCGATGTTTCTTAAGGAATGATTTTATTCTAAGTTATCATAAAACTTAAGCCTTTTTAGATTTTTCGAGGGTATTCTCCTAAGTTTATGATAGTAAGTTTTATTGAAAAAGGAAATACAAGCATTAATCGTTTTTTTTTTTTAATTTTTGAATAAGGGTCCCCACTTATTTAGTATTAATGATAAAACTAAATAAGAAGGGGGGTTGTTGCTGGCCACAACATTGTGCTAGGGCTAAATCATGAAATCTTGGATGAGGAGGAGAAAAATAGGTGTTGACTGTAGTCGAGGTGTCAATGGTGGTTATTGGAGTTGGAAAAAACAAGTTTGATATATATGTGGGTGCCAATTTCTATAGATATTGTGTGAATGTGTGCCATCGTTGATTGAGTACTATGCCTAGACTCCGAGTGACTTTATTTTTGAAATATAGTCGACCTTATCAATAATTGAAAAGGTTTTTCACCTCAAAGAAAATTAAGGTTAAACTTTTCTTCTACATGTTGCACCTTTATTATTTGGTTGAGGTGGATTACAATATTCTATTGTTAGGTTGTGTTATATTCTTTCCATGACTAACCTACGTAGTGAACCGGGGGGTTAGAGGGGGGGAAGAGCTCCTCCTTTGTTGCGTTGATTGCGCAGCGAGGGGGTCACAGGGGGGAATTTGAGGGGGGCGGGTAGTCCCCGTCTATGGGGTCCGGGGCAGCGCCCTGGGAAATTTTTTTTTGGACCCTATATTAGGTTGGGCGAACCTACCTATGGTTTTCGGTCCATGGTTTTGGATGCGATGGTTTTCGGTCCACGGTATTGGATGCTTTGGCATGTATAAATAGGTATTGTAACATTGAAAGGAACATAATGAAAAATCAAGCTGGTAGTCTCGGTTTTGGGATCCAGTGGGAAATCTCTGTGTATATGTGTTTTATGTGTTATGCTCTCGCATTTTTATTTTCCTGTGATTTAGATTCGTATGCAGGTAATTTTTGTATGGGGTTAAAACCTACATTGGTATCAGCGTTGTTTTGGCTTCAAGGGGATGCCTTTGTTGCTGAGGGGTTTCGCTTGGGCCTGTGGTAGACCCTGTTCAGTGGGAGATCTGCGAGATCGATTTTGGTGGTGAAAGAAAATGGCGAGCAGCGGAAAGATAGAGATTGAGAAGTTCAATGGTCAGAGTTTTGAGTTGTGGAAACTCAAGATGGACGATCTATTGGTGGATAAAGATTTGTGGATGGCAGTAGATCCGGGTACTAAACCAACGGGAGTGACTGATGAATAATGGAATAAGTTGGATCGGAAGGCAAAGAGCACAATACGATTGTGTGTCTCAGATTCAGTATTTCTGAATGTATCAGGGGAAGCTACGGCGAAGGCTTTGCAGGACAAGTTAGGGACTTTATACAATCTAAGTCTCTGGTGAATAAACTGTTCCTGCGGAAAAAGCTGTATAACCTGAGGATGAAAGATGGAGACTCGGTGACAGAGCATCCGAATGTGTTTAATACTATGGTAAGTCAGTTATCATCTGTTGATATTAAAATTTCAGATGAAGATAAGTGCATCAGTTTGTTGTGTTCTCTACCAGATTCGTGGGATAGTCTGGTTATTGTAATAGGTAGCAATGCAACTGCTTTGCAGTTTG
>APFE030977451.1:0-58798 GCA_000404065.3 Pinus taeda | reverse complement strand
TTCAAAATCCAGAACTCTGTAGAGGGAAACACTTAGTGACAAAATAAAAAATAACATGATACTAAGCAAACAAAACAAAACGAAACAAAAATAGTAAGTAAAGCAACAAAAACAACAAGCAATAAAGAGACTATGTACATGGCGCAGGGCATGGCCCTGACTTATTGAAAGTAATTTTTGAGATCTTAGCCATTGACAAGAAGGTTTTAAATACTCCAGTCAAGTGATTGCAGACGGTATGTGTTTGGGTCAAGTTTCTTGTGGACAATGTATGGACCAATCCACAGGGACTGGAACTTTGTATGCTTGCCTTTGTCTTTATGGGGTTTGTCCCATTTCAAGAAAAAGTCACCAACATCGAAGTTAGTGATCCCTATAGACTTCTTGTCAAAACATCTTTTGATACGGTTCTGGTGTAGTGTAAAAAATTCTTTTGCTTTCATCCTTTCTTCCTGTAGCTTGTGAAGTGTATCCATCTGACACGGAACTAACATAAAAGGCTTGCCTTTGGATTCTTGAGACAACTGAAGTGCAGGAAAGTAGATGTTTAGAAGTAGGTTAGCTTCTTTACCATAAACTAGGAAGTATGGGGAAGTGTTAAGGCAGTGAACCCATAAGGCATTCATCAAAGCGGAGTGCTAGTTACGTTTTTCAAACAAAATGGTATTTTTGATAATGTGGATAAGGTTTTTATTCATGGATTCTATGAGACCATTTCCTTGCAGGTAGTAGTTAGATGAGTGTTTCAATACAATACAATATTGAAATGCAAAATCATAAATATTCTAAGATGAAAAGTAAGTTGCATTGTCAAATACAAGTGATACTAGAACACCAAAGCCTGAGATGATGTTCTGCCGGAGGAAGCTGATGATTTCCTGGTCATTCACTTGCTTGAGTGGAATTGCTTCCATCCATCGTGTTGCTTCCATCCACCATGTGAAGTAATCAGTTGTTGTCAAGATGTAGCCATGTTGTTTTGATGAATGTGGGAAAATTTCCCTGCTGATGTCCGGGCCCCATTGTTGGAACAATTCAGTCACTGAAAAAGGGTGTAGCGGTGCTGTTGGCCTTCGTGTTTTGCCGACACATTGCTGACAAACCAGGCACTTGTGGGCATAGGTGTGTGCATCCTTGAACAATGTCAGCCAGTTGAAATTTGTGCGTAGTGGTATTTCCCACGAAGTGGCCCTCGTTTGGTATGACATGTAGATCATGCAAGACCTTCTCTAAATTATGTGCTTCTAGACACCTAAGAAAAAATTTTTCGTTGTGATTTCTGTAAAGCACTCCGTGCACCAACAGATAGGATAAAGATTTGCGGCATAGTGTCCTCTTCTATCTCATGGATAAGTGAGATGGTATGGTGCCATGCTCAAGGTACTGGCACACATCTTCATACCAATAGTTTCCACATGCAGTGGTTGGTGCTCGCTCTACATCATACATTTCGATCTCTTGCTCCCAACCAGCAAGCTCTTCTAGTTCCTCCTTTGTGTGAATTGCCTCATTTGTGAGTTTTCAGAGACCATGAACCTTGGTGGTGTGAACTAGCTTGATGTCAAGATCGCACTCTTGCAAGTCTGTCATCCAGTTTTCACGTTATTCACCAAGCTCTTGCTGTACGAGAAGTGAGCGGACTGTTGGGTGAGGCACATAGGCTATGAAATGGTTCTTTAGTAAGTAGGGTTTGAAGTGTTTCATTGCCTTATATACTGCATATGCTTGTTTTTTGATGGCAGGGTAGTTGAGTTCACATACCTTCATGCTTGTGCTCATTAAGGAGATGGGACGTTCATCGTTCAGCTCATCCTTTTGAGTAAGTACTGCAACGAGTGAGTTATCAGAGGCGGAGGTGTATAGCAAGAAATATTTGTTGAAATCTGGGCTGTAAATTGCAAGCTCTTATACTATAGGCTACTTGATATAGGTGAAGGCATTCTTTTCCATCTTTCCCTAGCTTTTGACGACATCCTTTTTCATCATGTCTTGTGTTAGTTTTACTATCTGTGCATAGTCTGGGATGAACTTCTAAAGGAAGTTTATCTTTCCCAAGAAGGATTACATTGCTTTCTTGTTGGCTAGGTGAGGGATCTGTGTAATGTTCTGGACCCAGTCTAGATCAACCTTGATCCTACTTATGGAAATGATGTGTCCAAGGAGGTTCCCCTCAGAAACTACAAATACATTGTTTTTTGGATTCAAGGAAATCCCGTATTTTTGGCATTGCTCAAATATTTTCTTCAAATGGCATATGTTATCTAACTATTTTTTGGAAAACATAGTCATGTCAACAAGGTACAAAACTATTCTTTGTCCGACGATTCCACAGAAGATGATGTCCATGGTGCACTGAAAGTTTGAGCCTGCATTCATGAGCCCAAATGGAATTCATCTATATGAGAATGTACCCCACTTGGTACGGAAGGTAGTTTTGTGTCGATTAGGTTCCACTACTAGGACTTGATTATATCTTGAAAACCTGTCAAGTCAGGAAAACATTTCTGCCCCAGATACTACTTGTAAAATATGCTCCATAGACGGTATGGGGTAATTGTCTTTGTCCGACACATGGTTCAAGTTTCAGAAATCAACACACAAGCAGATTTCCCTGGACTTCTTATGTATAGGAACAAGCTTGGAAACCCATGTGGAATGACAAACTTTGCATATGATTCATCCATCCAATAACTTTTTCAACTCTTTTTTATGAGGGATTCAAGTGATGGATGTACTTTCCTCAACTTTTGCTAAAATGGCTTGACCCTTTCCTTGATTGGACTGACATGTTGGACTATTCGTGTGTCATATGTTTTCAGGTGTCGTATGTTTCAGATCATTATATTTCCAAGCAAACAAATCTTGATACTATTTGAAGAAGAGAAAAAAGGCTTTCCACTCTTACTGTGTACAACACGTTCCTATATTGATGAAATTCAAATCTTGTTCTATCCCCAAGTTTAGCTTTTCATGCATCATGGTGGAGCTATGAGTTTTCCTGTTCCTTGGCCCCTAAAAGCATTTTTGCAAGTGATAGAGATTTTCCAAATATACCACACCCTTGGGGATGAGGTTGTGTTTCTTGTCATCATCCCCATCTTGCAGAGGCTGCTCGTGGTCATCGTCATCAATGACTGTGTCCTTGAAGACATCAACATTGGCCATGATATTTAGTATCTGTTGATCATCATAAAAAACATGTATATTAGTTATGTTATCAGGGATAGAAAGATTATACAAAATTTCAACAGTAAATCTATCCCTAAGTGGTGACATTCTAAAAGTTGTGTTTGTGTTGATGGGCCTCGAACTGCCAACATGTCAGGGGATCTCCACTGTAAGAAGTCCCAATTATACCTCAAACCATTTGGTGTAGGAGTCCTAGCAGTGGGTCGTACGGTATCGACTTGACCATGGTTTCGTACAGAGGCAAGTAAGATGTCCCTGTTGGTAGTAAGGGTGCAACAACTATGGAAAATCAAGTAAGGTGCATGAACGGTTGTAACACATGAAAAGTGGAGTGAGTGTGCCCCTTGGAAACCGATGATAACACATAGCTTAGAAGGGAACGCATGAGTGAAGATGCATCACAAACTAGAAAGAAGGTTAGCTAACGATCAAAAGTGATGATTAAACCAACAACACATTTTAGTAAGATTCATACATATACATAATAGTCCATACATGCATGCATAAGCAAACAGAGACACATATCATTTAGAGTAAACATGATAGCTGGGATACAATATGACATATGCATGAAATGTGTTGGCTCTATTATATTAAGAAGTGTAAGTTATGGTCATACAATACATCCATGTCCAACCACTAGTTATGATAGTGGAATGTTACAATCACAACCACCTACTCATCCAAAGAGATATATTAGCTTTGCACAATGGAGAAGCTAATGCTTGTTACAATACTATCCAAGCTCTCTCTAAGATACTCCTATCAGAAGCTTGGCTGATAAAAATCCCTTACAATGAGTTATGAGGTTCCATTTATAGCAAAGGGTGGGGTGACCCTTGACATTCCCGTTTGTGACCGTTCATCTATCCTCATGACTCTTCAACTACTCTATGAATGTTACATTCAACTATCGACACGTGAACTTCCACTTGACAAGACATTACATTACAATGCACATGTACCCATGTGAGACAAAATGGCTTGAGCAAACCATGCAAGATATCATTGACACTCGGACCATTATGGTGAGACCAACTCTTTGACATCCTTGTGATGGTCGATGGTGATCAACTGATGCCAAGCTTGGTTGTCTGTGACGCTGTCTATGCGCTCAATGGTGACATCCTGCTGAAAGTGACTTCTTTCCCCGGTTGCATTCGGGTACAATGCTATGGTCCCTTTGTCCAACTCGTTTAATAATATGTGAATCATTGTCTTGATTTCAGCTATGACCATCAACATACTAATGCATAGTGTCTATCCTGATCTCCAAGTGTGTGCTAGCGATCATGCACATCAACTTGTCAAACTACGTGTTCATCTCCAGTCAGACTTGCTTCTTGTCTTCACCTCGGTGAGTGTACCAAATGGGCGAGATCACATGCGTGTGAAAAATGACATGCATGCTGCTAAATTTCGTTGCATATGATCAAAAACACTGCTCACCTTATCTGCTCCATGCCAGCTGCTGGGATGGATCTATAAATTGTGTGAGTGAAGTTTCATCTGTCTGTGCATGTTGCGCCCCCTATTGTACCTGTTCATGCTGCAACTCAGTCTCTCGTCTATGTAGCTCTTGTTCTTCCTTGAGTTACTACTTCAACACATGAAACCTCTTCTCTATTTCTCTCTTTGCATTCATGGTATTCTCTTGTTGCGTCATCACCTCATAGCCTTAGCCTCAAAGTTTCTTTCATCACAAGTGGATCAGCTTGAGCTTGCAAATTTGTTCTACCTCTATGTTGTCAACAACCTTCCTCTTGCATTCATTGCATGTAGGTGTTCTGCCTTCTGCTACTTTTGATGGTGTTACTCTCTATGATACTATTTCCATTGAACTTGATATCCTCATCCATGAACAACTTGATGTCTTGATAGATAGGCAAGTTCATAGACACTTCATTGATTGCATCCGCAAGTGTGCTCTGAACGGTGTCTTCGACTTTGCTCTCCTGGAATCCATTGTACCTATGCTACAGAGAGGAAGATGAACATCTGTGATACTTAGAGACATAGAAACACTCATGACAAGCAATATGATAGTAAAAAACCAAAACAAACTAGAGGATTGACATGCCACATACCTATGCGACTGTGTGTGAAGATTGCACAATTTTCACCGGGAGGCTGGAAGACTGACTACCAAAACTGCGCAAGGCATAGTCTAGGCTATTGAGAGGCTGAATAACTATTGGAACTATGCAATGTATAGTCCATCCCATCCTGATAAGGATTGAAGCTGTGTAATTCACAATTTCAGTTAGCAGTGACATGTAACTAGCAAACTGCATTATGCAGTTTTTGGGGCCAGTAGTAGACTGCCTCCAAGAATTGCACAATGCAAGCCTAGAGGTGAGTGCTGGGCTAGAATTGTGCAATTTTTGGAGGGAAGGTAGAGCCTTTGCTTCCAAAAATGTGCAGTGCTAGCTGGGAAAGGTACAGTCTGGGCCAAGGTAGCCCAAATAGGCCGACGAGTGACTAAAACCATGAGAAGTCTAAATACAGGATGAGATGAGTGTTAATAAGAGTGAACGATCATACATTAAAACAACAAGTGCAATATTCAAAAAACGAGAAATCATGTATGTGTGCGAAGCAAGTCACTACAACGACGACCGTCCATGCAAAAGAAATGTCATGCATACAATAGTAGTGAGATGCGAACAAAAATTGAGATGGTGCTTCTATAAGCTAACATACATCAAAATGATAGCAAGCGGTCATTGAAATCATGTAGACATCATTCACACAAAGAGAAACAAAAAAGGCGATAGAAATGCAACGCGAGACATGAAAATCGGACTTACCCCGAAATAATTGAGCTAAATGTGCCAATGACTCCTAGATGAAATGTGGGTTGTCAAACCTGCAAGGTCGATGTGAGGAATGAGATATGCAATGACCTGTTGATGATTTTTGATAAAATCAAGGTTGGGACGCGCATGCCACAAATATAGGAAAATCAATTGGCGGGAGGTTTCTGAAATGATCCTTGCATGTAACCTCCAACTGTTAGACATAGATACCTAAATCAAGGGATGCCTTTGCATGCCTCCTTGGGAGAAGTAGTCCATGCATGCAAATCAGTTTTTCTTGGTCTGGGAGGGAACCGATCAGTCTAAAGGCACATGCATAAGTCTGTAAGCATATGATGAAAATATGTGCAGTTTCTGGTTTGAGTAGAGATGGATGTCCCAGAGGGATTGTACAATTTCTGGGAGGAATAGGTGACTGTCTCGCCTTAACCATGGTTCTTGAGATTGCAACAAGATGATGGAGCTTAGTGAAAAGAGTCGCCTTCACTAAGTGGGCCTGCAGGCTATTTTTGGCGCAAGTCTATTTTTAGACATATGGATCATGTCTATGGATTACAGGTTGCTGTTTATGGATTGATTGATCAAGTTTGAAAAAATAGATGGACTTCTATTTTTGATGAAAGTGTGAGTGATCATAGTGTGAGTGATCAAGTCTATTTTTAGACTGGCTGTCAAAAATAGAAAAGTCAAATATTATTATTCTCACAATAATATTTGACTATAAACTTAATCTTTTCTTTGGAGCACTTCAGTTCGAGTACAGAGGTGGCACATGCATGTTAGAAGGGAATATGCTTTTTTTTGAGTCAGTTGAGTTGTTGCATGCATGACTTCGTTAGAACTCAATCAGTTGAGTTGGTGGAGTTGATGTGGATTGATTGTTTTGTGTTCAGTTTAGGCTTTGTTAAACTGTTTTATTTGTTTAACTGGCAATAACTAGAGATGAGTTGGTGATTTGTATTATGAATTCACAATTTATTAACTCATAATGCAACTATAGAATACATCAGTTAACTCAGTTGCATGTCAGTGCATGTTTAGTTCAATAGGGACAGGTGGTAGAGAATCAGATTGCTATCAGTTGTGACTATAGTTGTGCACCAGATCTTGCACAATCAAGGGATTGAGTATGCCAATGAGATTGCCCATGTATTTTCCCACATTTTAGCTTATGCTCATGTCCACAAAGAGTGAGTGACTATTTTGCAGGTGGAAAACGAGTTTGGTGAGCCATTCTCATCAGTTCTTGAGCAGGTATTGAGCAGTTGAGGCAGGCAAGCAGTGGAAGAGATTTGGAGATCAGATCTGAGAAGTATTATGCTGTGTAATGTTACATGACTCAATCATTAATATACAGATAGTTGGGGTTTTTAGCGAGATGCTTTCCCCGGGATATATACTGTGTTAATGTGTGAATGCTCTTGATGTTTTATTGTTATTGATGCTGCTATATTGATGATCAACGTAGAGGAGCTTATGTATTGTGTATGTTTTCCGCAATAGTACATGATCAGGATAATCTCCATTGAATATGTGTTAAATTATTCAAAATTTCTACAATGGTATTGCCTTGACTGCGGTTTCACACAGAGGCAAGTAAGATGTCCCTATTGGTAGCAAGGGTGTGACATATGCAGTAAGTCAATGAAGGTGCATGAGTGGTTCTAACACACAGATGGTGAGGTGAGTGTGTCCCTTGGAAACCTATGACAACACAGAGTTAAGAAGGGAACACATGAGAAAAGATGCATTACAAACTGGAAAAAAAGTTAGCTAACAATCCTAAGTGATGATTAAACCAACAACACATTTAGGTAAGATTCATACATACTTATACAGAATAGTCCATACATGCTGTTATATACCTAGGGGGGGTAATATGGGGTACCGAGGGAGGTACCCAAGGTAATAATGTAATAATGGGATGGGCCATAGTAATAAATAAGGTGGTTAACCCATGTCATGTAAGGGACCACAAGTAGTTAATAATAATGTAAGGGGCCCATGGTATTAGTTGATGGTATGAGGAAACCATGGTAATGATGCATGGTATTGTATGTATAAGGCCTATATAGAGGCTAGAGACTCCACATGGAGGGATATGAAGAGAAGTAGTCTTGTATGAACAAGCACATGGCTTGTGGAGTGTTTTCCTTCCTTAAGGAGTGAATGTATGGTGTTGCCCTACCTTAAGGGTTTTGATCAATAAATTGAATCATTTCTATCTATTCAGATCTTGTTATTCTTGCGTTTATTTGTATTCTCATATCTTTTTTGGGTTAGATCTACAACAACCTAGCTGCAGTTTTAGTAAAGCAATGTTTCATTAGTGTAGCGTCGACCCATCTAGTAAGGTATTCTATTACGATGATAATGTACTTGGCTTTAGAGTGGTGAGCGGGAGGGTTAAAAGCCCCAAAAAATTATACCACCCATTTTTCACAAGGTTATAAAACCCTTGTCATGTGCAATGGAAACTCATCTCTCTTAAATGGTTTACCTATGCATTGACAAACATCATAGCTCTTTGCGTGTGCCTTGGAGTCCTTGAAGACTATGGGCCAACATAAGCCATCTTGTAGAACTTTGCATGTTGTAGATTTCCTTATAACATGATTGTGAAAATTCCTAATCCTCAAGGAACCCCTACTGCAACAAACCTGAATCTACTTTACCTACTTGATTTTAATTACATTCATCAAATTATTCTTCTGAATACTGAAGCAAATTACTTCTGCAACCTACATTATTTAAATTTGATTTGCATGAAACAAGGAAATTGAGCAAAGAACAAGATACACAGGACAATTATTTTTGGACAAAATAGTCCCCGGAAAAACCTAATGCGGGAAAACCGATGCAGCAACTTTGAGGGTTTATTATTATGCAGGAGAAAGTTCTGAATACAAATCTAGGATGCTCAGCTACCAATCCTTTACAGAGAAAATACTGGAAAAAATACTAGTGAATAACCTCACCCTATCACTAGAGAATCAGTGACTAATCCTCAACTCTGGGAGGCTCTGCGTCAACTTCTGATGGCCTTTACGTCAAACTGCGTCACCCTGGGAAACTTTTGCGTCACCCCTCCTGGGTATTACATTACCTCTCTGCTCTGGATCTTCTGCTAGTTGAGAATTCAACTTTCTTGCCTCTAGTCTCACACCCTAGCTTCCAGCACTTGAACTTCAAATTCCCTCTGCAGAAACTCAACTTCCCCTCATTGACTGTGTTGCCTTTGCATTAGCACTACTTAGGCTAGCGTCAACCCTCCCCTGGACGTCTTTCTGTCCTTTCTCTGCCTTGTATTCTCCGGAAAGTCCTTCTCCCACAATCTCACTTCCCCTCTGCTGCAAGATCTCCCTAAGTGATTTTCCTCCTGAGAACTCACCTTAGAAAATTGATTTCCTCAATCTCTTTATGTGTCTCTAAATGAACCCCAAGCCTCCTTCTTATACATTTCCTGTTAAGACTTTAATGAACAATATTAAGTCTCTAATCAACGACTAAGATTAAAACATGACTTGATCCGTCTTCTAGATCATTCTCACCCATATTTTTATTAATACCCATTAATATTTTAATTTCCCTAAGTTTAGACTTAGGAACCCCATTAAATTTTTTTTTTTTTAATAAAATATAATCTAGGTGGAAAATCACCAAATGGTTTCTGGGTTCATCAGAAGTCATGTGCCTTAGCCTCTCCACCAATTTTCAAGGCTAGAGCACTTCCGATGCTACCAAAAACTAACAATGACCACCCACAACCCCTTGATGACATTCCCATGATATATCCCTTCTTTGGTGATCCAACACACATCACCTAGAATTACATTAGTCCCCAATTTCTCTAGCTTTCCTTTAATTAGCTGATATTCCACAACCCTTACAACTAAATGGTGCTTCTTATTCGTGGAATAGTGCTAAGGGGCCGAACTTGTTATAAGAAATAGAGAATTCTCTTTATAGGTAATTGGGGATAGCTTAAACCATGAAAAGATTAGCATCTAGAAGATGATCATCCATTACTCCACCTGATTCTGCTGACCTAATTCTATATAGATGATTTGGCCCCACATTATGTCTTTAAGGGTTTATATGAACTAAAACATAAAATTATTGAAATAGCTGGAGCCACCTGTAAATGCGGCCTTCCAACATAATTTGATTTACTAAATACTTTAAATATGAGTGAGCTATAACTAATTTGAAGTGGTCTCCCAAGAGATAATGTCTAGATTTTTGTAATCCATACACCATGGTAATGTATTCACATTTTGTAGTGGTGTAGTTTCACTAGGCTTGTGATAGATATCAACTTGCAAAGTAAATAGGGTGGTCTACATTACCTTCCCCAAGTTGTGTAAGCACTACTGCCGTGATTCCTAAAGCATCAACATGCGCATGAAAATATATATTCATAAAGAAAGGCCATAATTTGGGCACTTACTAGCTTCTTCTTGAGCATGTTTTGCTCAAATTCACATTAAGGGGCCCAACAAAACACTTTAGACTTTTTTAACGACTTCTCCATAGGTTTAATAGATCGTATGAACTAAGGTAGACTACAATTGTTGAATAGTAGTCAGGGCAGGAACACACACAATTTTTGTAGCCTACCTAAATGCCTCCCTAGCTTCAGGGTATCGATCCATATGTGTTGGCATCGAAATGCGATGAATGGTGCGTCAACCATAGCCCAAATTGTAGCGCACATCATCTATTAGTTAGATTTTCACCACGTTATCTCCACCACTCAGTAATTGAGTTTGATCAATCTATCTACAAACATTAGCATCAGTTGGGGGGATACTAGCGAGTGTGGCATGCCTAGGACCGAGAGTCTTGGACTAAGAACGCTGGGATGACATGCATGAGCTTTAGCTACCACCGAGGAAAAGGGGATAATGAAACAACAATGATTGACTGTATAACAACAGTTTTTTAATATAGAAATGGATTTTATTGAATAATATACAAATAAGGTATATGTTAGGGAATTTATGCTATGAATGTGAGAATATACCGATTCTAGTTTGGACCAAATTTCCACCACATGAAGAAGAGGAGGGTAGCTTCAATAAGAACCCAAAAGACGAAAAGGTCATGTAGGGAAAGCAACAACCCATATCAACTCTTTTGCCACTTGACAATATGATGTAAATGTGGCCTCCTCACACTAGGCTAGCATTCTCTTGAGCCAAACATAGATGAAATGAACAAACAGTAAAAGATGTTCAAATGATGAGTAAACAAACTCGACTTGAAGCCTTATATTTAGAGATAACTTTCTTCTCTCTTTAGAGTGGTTGAAATCCATGGAAGGCAGTCTAAAGTTAGAGATCATATCTCCCACGCAAGTAATCAAACCTTGGGCATGCAACGAAACCTCACCTTTAACATCAAGTTGAGAGGGCACAATAATGCTTCTTTCAGCTGGTCTAATGATAGAAAACTCAACCTCATGCCACCCCCTCTTCATTCCCTAAGCTTGTCTCCCTTATTGGTCTATGCTCATGTCCCTTTCCTAAATCAGAGTGTGTATTCATTCATTGAGTTTAGAAAGTGCGTTGGTCGAATAGGGTTCACTATAAGTATTCTCATTTTCCAAGTGAGAAAAAAATATAATCCCTCTTCCTAATGAAATCTATTTAAATATCATTAAACCCAATCCCTATTGTCATCCCTAAAAGAAAAACTTACTCATTTGTTTCTCTTGATAAATGGCCACTCAATCACTCAACCACCAGGAACTGGAATGGATTATTTGACTTGATCAAATTGTCCCGTGTGCTTCAACAAAGTATGGTTCAACCTGCGCTAGCTATGGAAGGCTTGTGAACTAGGGACCCTGCTTTGAGATCTTCATCAGTTGGATAAATAGTTGAAACTGACGGTGCTAGAACAGGTTCTTTAACCGAGTCATCCACTTAGTTCATCGACTTTGAAATATGATCTACTCCTATGGGATCAACTCCAATGATGGAGGATCTGTGATTGCTCTCGAATGGGAACAGGATCTGCTACCGTTTATAGGTATGCCACTGAATAATCTAAATTTGTGAGATATGGATATGAAACTAGATATGCTCGGACCATCCACATCTTGATTTGCACATGGATAATATCTAGTGAATATACTTACTCGATCATGGTTCAAAACTAGGTTACACATTAATTGAAGCTGGTGAATAAACTAGCTCTATCAATGTTTTAAAACTCTGACTCTGACACCGACTTCGCCGAGGGTCGACTCCGACTTGGTATCGACTCGGTCGACTCGGTTTCAATGACTCGGCCGTTGTAAAAAATACATTAAATATTTATTTTTTTATTATAAAAAAACATGATTTTAAAGATTTTCATTCATGTTTCCAAACACATAATATTAGAATATAGATAGAAGACAACATATGATCAAAGCATGCTCATGTATATATCCATTATATCAAAATGGCACCCAGTGCACTGTCCAATACATGCATGATGATGATATAGAGATCAAAACAAAAAAACATAACCAAGGAGGCTAGAAATGACCTCTACAACAAAAGTAAACTGTGACCAATACTACTGGCTAGTGGCTACTGCTGGAGGAGCCAAGATCATCTGGATCAACCTCTGGATTAGAGTCAGGCAGGGGTCCCCATGGCTCCTCCTCATCATCATCTCCAACTGCAACTGTAGAAGTGGTAGCACTTGCAGACTATGTGGCAGCTGCAAGCTGAGATAGACGAGATGTGCACTTTTGTCATGGCTCCACATAAGAAGTGCCTACAATTGGAGGACTTGGGGCTGGCCCTGAGGCTGGTACAAGTGTATCAGGATCTACATTCAATTGAACATTATGTTCGAGTGATGCCTCCACCTGTAAATCCAAATCAAGATCCTCATCAGAATCAAACTCTGCTGGATGACTCTCCACTACCCAATCTGATGTTGGATCAATGTCTTCCAACACAATGGGATCTGAATCAGGTCTTTTGTTCAACAATTGGTTGCGTCTGAGCCGAAGGTTGTATTGGATATAGACTAGATCATTTAACCTTTTTTGATCCAAACAATTTCTCTTCTTTGTGTGAATCCTCTCAAAGACAGACCAATTGCGCTCACACCCAGTAACATTGCAAGTTTGACTCAAAATACGAATTGCAAACCTCTGCAATTTAGGACAATGGCTACCAAAAGCCTCCCACCATTGTGTTGCAAAAAACATAGGAGTGTAATGAGTTAGCTCAACAAAATTACAAATTATATCCAACTTTCAAATTATAAATGATTTAACGAAATAAGTATTAAGAATTTGAAAATCGAAATTTATGTTAACCTGACTCATCTGCTTCCCTTGCAATCTTTGCTAGGTTCTTCCCAAAGGTACTTGAGGCATTGCTGAAGGTTGTGGCCTGTTGGTGTATCTCCAATTGATCACACTCCAATGGGATCATGCGATTAATGCAGTCAATCAATCCATCTCTAACCTCCCCTTCAAAGCTCCTGACGCCTTAGCTTTATAATGATACCGTGGGTTCAAAAAATACCCAACTGCATGTATAGGGTGATGGAGTTGATTGTTCCATATTTCATTAATAATTGCCCAAATGGGCCCATACTTAGCCACTTTATCCTTGTATGCCCTCTTTACTTGCTCCTTTGCTTGAACCATAGCCTCATAAATGAAGCCCATAGCCAATATTTCCCCATCCACCAACTGCAACACCTTAACCAGTAGCTTAGCAAGCTTCACAATCTCTGCTACCTTTCTCCAAAATATTTCTTCATTAACTTTCTTTTTCAATTCTTTGCCTTCCAGTTTGTGAGACCACTGGCTTTGATTTCATTCTTCACTGGAAAAAATCTTTTGCAGGTTTCTATGTTGTGAAAGCATAGATTGTAATGTCAAAAAATGAGTAGCAAATCTAGTGATGGCAGGCCTAATAATATCTTTGCCCCCTGTGTGTTTCCTCATCAGGATCTAAATCCATGAATGACTGCAGATAAATTTTATTCTTTTGGCATGATCTACAGTGTTTTTGACCCAATCTAATTTTCCAATATCCTCAAGCATGAGGTCTATGCAATGTGCAGCGCATGGGGTCCAAAAGATGGTTCTGTGTTTTTCCTCTAACATTTTACCAACAAGAACAGAGTTAGAGGCATTATTTGTGATGACTTGAACAACATTAGCCACCCTCACCTCTTCAACAACCTCATCCAATAGTTGAAACAACAATTGTCCATCTTTTACCTTATCAGATGCATCAACTGATTTTAGAAACATGGTTCCCTATGGGCAGAAGATAAGAAAATTTATGATGGTATAGTTTCTTTGATCAGTCCATCCATCTGACATGATGGTACATCTTGTTCTTGCCCACGAGTCCTTGAAATCTTTCAAATACTCATTAATGGAGGCAATTTCTTTCTGCAAATGATAACCCCTTAGCTCATGCATAGTAGGGCCTTTGAAGCCTTTTCCAGCAGCATGTATGGCATCAAACATAGGCTCATAATATGGTGAACGGGAAGCATTGAAGGGTATATCAGCATCATACCACCATCTAGCTATGTAATCATAAGCAGTCTTCCTCAATTCTTTCTTCCAATGGTCATCTAAAGTGGGTTGCAAATGACTTCTACTAGCTTGAGGACCATGTGCATCTGATAGAGAAGAGGGAGTGAAATAACTTTTGATATTCATATCACCCTTTTTCATTTTACCCTTTCCCTTTTCTTGAATAGACTCAAAAGAGGGAGGAACATATTAGAAGGGGTTGGATGCATCAGTACAAGGGATAGAGGAAGAACCCTCAAAATCAAAATGGGGTTTGGTAGCCAGTACTTTTTGTATATTCCTCTTCCTCTGAATTTCAGCCTCTAACTCTTTTTGCCTAGCCTTATCTTCTTTAAACTTATCAAAGTTGGCTAACAAATCCTTCCTAATCTCCCCAATTTCTGGTGAGGTACATCAAGTAATTTGGCCTCTTATCCCCACCAAGTGTTGTTTCAACCTATTAATGGCCCCAGGACCTTCCTTAATTTTCCTATGGCAAAATTCGCAATGGATTTGACTATAAACCATTTCAACATATGACCAAGCAACATCTTTCACTCTAGGTGCTGTTTTTTGACTTGGAAATGAAAGCAAAAAATCAGAAAATGAAAAAAAAAACATTGATTCAATGTTAATTTATTTCACAAAAAACACTCTTTAGGATTTCCAGATTTGCACATAAAATTTAATAAGAAAAAACAGATTTTTACAAGTGAAAAAAAATACCTCGAGGCACAAACTGCCTCCTCAAGCTTGCTCCAAGAAACCAACTCGTCAATGGCAAATTCTGCTCCAAATGGCTACCAAAGAAGCTCGTCACTCAAGCTACAATGCTTTCCCATGACTCCTCACTGCTGCTCCAAAAGCAAACTCGACAACTCCTCACAAACTCTCACTGAAATTCTCACTCAAATGCATGAGATGGCTATGATAAAATGAGAGGGGTTGGGTGGATTAAATAGGGTTTAGGAGAGGGGAATGGACCCCAAAGGCAAAATAGACAAAACAAATTCAGGTTTTGGATTCCCCCAAAAAAAAAAATTAAAAAAAAAAAATCGTTGAGTTATGGGTTTTTGGGCTGCTGTTTCTAACCCGACTGAGTTAATGTAGGCTCGGCCGAGCCGACCAGGTTAATACTGAGCTGGTTGAGTTGTTAGACAACTCAACCGACTCAGTATTAACCCGACTGACCGAACCGTTTCCAAAGCCGAGTCAAAGTTTGTAGGCCTAGCTCGGACCAACTTGGTCGAGTCGGTTCCGAGCTAGCTGGTTTTGAAAACAGAGAGCTCTATGCGTTGGGAGTGTGGTGTCATCTCTCATGTGCTAATTGTGCTCTCACCAGATACTTATTCACCCAATTCTTCACGGAGTGGCAACTAACTGGAGTCGCTTTGTATGGGGATTCAATTAGTATAGACTTTAATGATAGTGCTTGGCTTCATTCCTACTACGAACGGGGATACATTTCATCCATATCACTGGCTTCACTTGGACAGAGATGCTTGTGCTTATCATATCATGGGTATGATTCCTAAGATTCTAACACAGGGGCTACACCACTATAGGGCTACTACTACTATGGGGGCTTATCAAACTGGTGAAACAACGAGAGAAAAGTAATGTGCAAATTTGGTGAAAACAACTATAGTTGAATAAGGTGCCCAAATTTGGATACCACAAGCTAAAAATCAATAGGAACCTATTGGGATGATTTAAAATGGTAATAATCCACACCTGTACCAATCTTTGCACCATCCATACAAATGGCTATAACACCTCGTGCAACACCTAGTGAGAATCATAGTGATAATCCACCTAGTTATAATCAAACTCATCATGAAGAAAGTTATACTCATCGTTGTAAAAACATCAAAATCATAAGTTGACCCATCATATGAAGCATGTCCATATTGATTATAGCCATGCCCAGTAGTGTCATGCTCAATAGGAACCATGCCCATGCTAAACAGGGACCAAGCCTTGCAGCGACATAGCGTAAAACAAAAGGCTAACCTACACACCCCAGTAATGAAAGCACAATTGATGGAAACTTGACACCATTTCCATGTGTATCCCTAGAGGTCGAAAATTCAATCGATACTGCGGGGTAAACCTTTGCCATGGATATTGTTGCTTGAGGAGGGTCATTCACTAAATCAGGGCCAACTACATGCAGATTTTAGGCAAGTGAAGTAAATAATAGCTCGCACTAGATAGAATGGGGCACCTACTTATCCCAATCAAATCCAATATCCTGTAGCTATTCTAACCCCATGCATAGATGGATATCTATCTATCCCTCTATTGTGTTTCCAGAGCAACTTTTCTTATATTTGTTCTATGTCGCATCACAAGATGGTGGGAGAACGTTTATAATTTCTTCAAATAAAGTTTTGCCTTATCTGGTGTTTATAATGGTGGTGATACCTTCTATCAAACAGAGAAAGAATGGATCATATTATATGGATTAGAGAACCTTGTTCTTTGGGCATAAATTATTGCATATAAAAATTCGGCTGACAAAACTTATTTTCAATTAGTCTATGGATAGGAGGTAGTGGTGCCAATCCACTTTGGGGCTAATGTTGAAAGAGTGGTCAAAGTATGAAAGTTTGACTTAGCCAAAGGATAGGAAGATCAAATCTCTAAAATACGCAATTTAGAAGAATAAAGGTTGATAGGTTTACATCATCAAGAAGTCCAAAAACAACAATAAAAAGCATGGCATGATAGGCACTTAAGAAAGACAAAATTTGCAATGTAGATCTAGTACTTCTGTGCAATAGCATGTCAAGGGAAAACCAATAAAATTGTAAACAACGTGGCTTGGACCATATATAATTTAGAACATAAGAGCTAATGGAGTTGTATAGCTAAAATCACTCCAAGGAAAACTCCCAAAAAGAGTAGCCAATGGTGCCAGACTTAAGAGGTACCATCATTGATCTTAAGAGAATGGAAAAAAACCAACTACAAAAGAATTGAGTGGTAACTGGTTAGGGTAAGCTGGTTGAGTAACTATCATAGGAAAAGTTGCTTAACCTTTGAAAAATAGTCACAAAGGCCAGCAAAAGTAAAGAAACACCACAACAGTGAAAGTCGATTGGGATTAGCGAATATTACAATGTAGATGGAAGCAAGACAACATGTTTGGGAGCAACATAGGAAAGATAAGTAGTATAAAAGAAAAGAGAAATAAGTCAAAAAGGAGAAAGAGAACAAGAATGAATCAACAAAGAATAAGAATATCATGCATGCAAAAGAAAATCAACATAAGCAAAGAAAGGATAAGATCCCAGGAATTGAAAACCATGTACAAATGGAGACGGCACGATGGACGAATTGAAAGGAAGGAGTGATTTGATGAATCTAAGTTTCGAGTCTTAATAGCGGTCCATGGTTCGATCATGTATTTATTTTGACTTAACTAAATAACTTATCTAAAGGAGATAATTCTACTTCCTTTCATGCATCTTCCTTCATCTCTTTAATGGAGATGATCTATCGGATTCATAGAAACACCCCGAACAATGGGGCGTTTGCCTAACCACTACCTTTGCCTTGCCAAGCTTCTCCCCCATGCACCGTGGTTAGGATTAGGAACTATACCAATAGTGGCTTGCATTGTGCATTGGTTTTTTCATGCTTACCTCCCTTTCTTAGGAACACTGAGAACACTTATAATTATGTATGTTGCTTTAGTTTTTTGAGAATGAAATTCTCTGTAGAGGAATTTATCTCGGTAGCTCTAATCAAAAAATTTTGTTTCCATTACTTATGCTTTGGATGTCTCTTTGGATATTCCTTAAGCAACTTTCAAAGTTTCCCTTGAAAAGTTTTGTCTCTAGCTATTAGTAGCATGGTTAACTATAGGTGTTCTCCTTAGGTGGGTTGTTATCTCTTGTTGGATGTATTCAGGTGAAGTACTTGTGTCTAGTGTTTGGTGTACCACCCATTCTTCTAAAAGATCACCAAAAGAATTGACCCTTAGCGAGCTTAAAGAAAATGTTGTCTTTCACACTCTCTAGGGGAGCCACCATAAAGGTGTTCTATTTTCAAAATGATTATAATATATACGTAATTACATAAACAAATAAATCTTGATAAATCATAAGTTTCCATCTTTGACTCAATTTCTATCCTTTGCTCTCAACACCATTCGCCCATCCCTCCTTCAATGTGTCATCTAGCTGGGCTATCTTGACATCTCCAAAATCTTAAATGTTTACAACCATCAAGGGTACTAGCCAATGCATTTCCAACTTTCTAGGGTTCCTTTGATATTTATTGTAATGAAGTAGGACCAAGTCACCTTTTTTGAATTATTTCTTCTTGAGGTGGCGATCATGCCATGCTTTATGGCACGACTTCTTTACCATTTAATGGTATTGAGCTAAGAACCGCTCTTCCTATAGTCCCATCAATTATGTAATATGACTCTTGATTGATCCTTCCCTTGACATTTTAGTAGCTTGGGCCCTGAGTAGACTCAGTATCACAAAGTCCACTGGTACCACCACCTCTTTCTCATAGGCCAGGCTGAAGGGTGTTTACTTTGCCAACTTCTTGGGTGTGGTCTAGTATGCCCAAAGTACCATTGGTATCCTCTCATTCCAGTCGTCACGATTGATGGCACAAACGTGTGTTAAGCCTTGTCTAGTATTTTGTTAAATGCCTCAACCATGTCATTCGATTGCAAATGATATGGATTGCTTGTATGATGCTACACCATGAACTCCTGGGTCAAGGTTTGGATAGTGCCGCTCATGAAGTGTTTGAATCTTGCGGATGTGTTTGTGTTGTAGTCCCTAGGTGGTGCTACCTTCGTATACAGGGTGAGGTAGTAAGTTGTGATGATTCTATATCAGGCCCTAGAATACCTAGTAGGTAGGTTAATGGGCCAGATGAAGTCCACTTCTTGTTAGTAAAAGGCTTGCATTGCGACCACTGGTTGTAGTGGAAATTCATCCATCTTGGAGGGAAGTCTCATTCTTTGGTAGATGCCACAAGACTTGGCATAATCCTTTGCATCCATGAACATTGTAGGCCACAAAAATATTGCCTACAACACCTTCTGAGTTATGGCCTTTCCCTCGGCCTCCCGCCAGTCCTCTATGACATTCCCACAATATCCCTTAGCCCTCATTGGTAAAGACACAACTCCTAATTATCCAATCGATGCCCAACCTGTAGAGATAACTTACAATAAGATGATAGTCTGTATCCCTAACCACCAACTATTTCATTTGCCTTGATGAATATCCTTTAGGTACCACCCCCATTGTCAGGAAGATGGTGATGTCTTAAAAACGTCACACAAGCCGCTCGTCCGACCAAAGGGAGGGTGAGGGGTTTAATGTAATAAAATTTACCTTTTCGGGGAGACAATAGATCCTATCACTAATCACTCAAACTAGATTTTATAATCTATGAATTATACCCTTTCAGAGAAGTTCTCTAGGATTACAGGTTTCATTTCCAATAGTCACTTGCCAGGAGAGGAGGTACTTGAAAAGCATTGTCTAAAGGTACTTGTGTCGATAGATCCCATCAGGAACACAATAGAGTTTGGTAGTTGGTCATATGGTAACCCTATGAACTATCCAATCTCTATTCTATATAGATGTCCCTGCCCAACATTAGTCTTTCCTAGCTTGACTACAACCTCAAAGTTGAATTCCTAAAACAACAAGAGTTGTCTACAGATGCACCCTTGCAACACAGGCTTGTTCACTAAGTAATTCAGGGTGGAATGATCACTTAAGAACTTGAAGTTGTTGAGTTTCCATAATCTTGGGTCTAGGTTAAAATATTCAAATCTCTAATGCTACCAAACCAAGAATCTCAACATAACTACTTTGCACAATGGAAAATATAAAGCAGTAAATCACACATGAACAAGTATAGACAATTTTTTTACAAAATATTGTACAAATATGAACAACCCAATCTTTTTTATATTAAACCAATTTGAATAATAAAACAGTTTAGGGAATACGAGATACAATGACAATCTCATTGTTGTCCTATGTCGTATCTCGTCCTGTCGGTCCTTGGCTTCCGTTCTGCTCTCTAGCTACCCCTTAGTCCATCAAATGACAACACATAGAGTCTCCAGGAGGGCTTCCACCTATCACTTCTGTTTCAATGAACACGTGTTGATCCAATCTACACTTCTAGGCTAGTCAACACCTGAGCTCCAATCTGGTAATCTAGCAGTCACTTTTTTCCATCAAAGTATTGCACACTAGGCTCCAATCTTCACCCAACCTTCAACTATCAACATCACTTTATGATGGCTTGCCAAGGGATACTTTGGGTAGCCAACACACTGCCCTCCACCAGTCCAATGGAACATAATCCAATCACTATAAGATCTTCTCCTAGTTGAGGTTTCCAACTTCCCAACAAATGGCTCTCACAAGTTACAACAATTTATGTCCCTACATGGACACCATCCCATGCATCAAATAAACAACCAACCATAGATACATACCTTAATTTGCTGGTCTGTTCACTGTTGCATGTTGTGTTCCTGGTTAGGGCTAATAACCCATTGCTACAACCCTCTATTCACCCTTCAGAATCACTCAGTAACTGCAGCTTGGCTCCAATCTAATCCTGTGGTCAAGCGTTGTGTTCTAGGGAGAGGTTAGTCCTTGATTGAGCCTTCCAACCCTCTCCAAATGTTATTTCTCTCCTCAACATTGTTTTTTAGGCTTGTGACATCCTACAAAAACACTAAAAAACCCTCACAACACTCCAAAGAGACCATACTACCTTGTTGTAGTAAACAGAGCCCTCTTTCACCAATCTGCACCCAAAAACAGGCCTAAACTCCTTTTTGCAATGCAGCTCCTTCCCTGCAAAAAACTCAGACTTGTACCAATCCAAAAACACTTCAAAAATCATAGAAATGTCCCATGTTGTCCTTGTATTATATCTGCTGCTGCCTCAGAGAAGTATGGAGGTTATTTGATGCACTTGGATGGATGTGAAGTGACCTCCAACATCACTCATATATATAAAATTCTATGTGGTGTTAAGACACAACTTGTGGGATTTAAAATTGTCAAGATGACCTCCATTTGGTGCCACATTAACTCAATTTCATTCAAAAATTCATATCTCAAGTTCTACAGCTCCAATTTGAGTGATTTTCGAAGCATTGGACATGATCTCTCAAAAGAGTGCATGAACGTACTTGAACAAGGAGGTCATGAGAACACCAACAATATCTTGGGACCGCAAACCTATCACTTGCACATATTACAAATCTAGCGCATAGGGCAGCATGTTTTTGTGGCATCTAATGATCGCCCATGCTAGTATTAGGCCATAAAAACAACAAGAAAATAAAATTTATTCTAAACATAATTTTAATCTAAATGCGGCACGATAATATCATATGATGTTAGTTTTAATGCGAAAATCGGTATGCAATGCATCTTACCCTAACATGCATATTACATCACCCAAGTACTAAGTGTAATCATAAACCCAATGTAACCAACGTATCATCGAGTCAATATGAAAACAAATTCCCTTTTGGTTATTATTGTGATAGATTCAAAGGCAAGAGCAGGAATGAAAACATGGAAGGTCACATGGGCGGGAAAATGAAATGACCACACATGGAGAATCATAGAGGGAGAGGGAACAAGGGGATGTAATCTATTCTACAAAATCATTTCTTCCAACCAAAAGATAGAGATATCAACAATCAAGCTCATAAACCTCTGATGGATGGCAACCTCAATCATATCATCCCTATCATGGTCTTTATCATTTATATCATGCTTTAGGACTGTCATAGGGTCATAATTGAAAGGAAAGGGAGACTGATGACATGGGGAGAGACAACACGTTGGTTGCTTATGATGATCATCCTCGGGTGAGCGAAAGGATTCATTAGTACAAGGAGGTTTGAGGAAAGGTTCCACATGCAATTCAACTACAGCCCCAGGGATGTGTGGAATGGCAAGGGTCCAATTGATATCATCACAGGTTTCATAAATATGGTCTTTATCAAAACGATTCCTATGAATTTCCCATTTCCCTTCTTTAAATGTAAATAGTTATTGATATCAATGTTTGAAGGGGTTACCGGATCACCTTCTCCAAGGTCTCCAAAAGGTGGGTTGTCAGAAAAAGTATCCTCAGAAAAGGTAGGGTTAATCTCAACTTCAATTTTCATAGACTCATCCTCCCTACCACACGTTTTTTGAAAATTATCTTCATCACTTTTTTCATTTGGTAGATCCAAGGAGGACCCTCCTCCCTTCTCATCATCTAGATCATGATGCTTAATGAAACCTTCCTCTTGAATATTTAGTGTAGGGCATATATGAAAATGTCAGAGAAAGCCATCAAAGAAGTCCTCAATGGATGAGATGCTCCTTGTTTCGTGATTATGCAACCATGAATAATGACCACGGAATGATCTCATGAACAATAGCATAAGGACACCTTGGTGGACCACTTTCATCTTTGAAGTACGTGCAATAAAAGTTTCTACATGATCAATTGCAAAGAGTGGATCACCATCAAACCAGGGTACCCCACGTACCGTCTTCCCTGTGACATGATTAGGGTGCCCAGGGATGGTACTGATGTCTAAAGTAGGAAAATTATCAAAGAAAGACATCCTATTGAGATATACACATAAATTATGTAGGATTCACCAAGGTGAATTTAGAGGTGCCTAGAGAAATGCTTGCTTCACCCTACAAGGGAAACAAGACAAACATCTCGTGTCCCCGGTAACGGCACCAAAAATGTTACCACTCAAACTACTAGGGTTACGAGGAGGGGATCCTATAGAGCAACTACTAGGTCAAGGGGAAACAATGGAGCGATAGCCCACTGTCAATTCAGCTAAAGCTCCATGCTTTTTATAGACTTTCATCGATGGGAGGAGTCCCAGTATGAGAGGAATCACAAGAATGGATGGATCGATGATAAGATATGAGGTGATTCCTAAAGCCTATTCACAAGAGAGGCTCAAATAATGGTCAGATCAGTGCCTTGCCTTTGGGAGAGATGGAGTCAAAGTGATTTTGTGATTTCGAGAAGCTTAACCTGGTAAAGGAGACCTTTAGGCAACTTCGCATGGCAAATTAAGGCATGAGAGTAGCTACCAAAGGATTTTATACTTCGATGTATAAGAATTGATGAATTATCAAGGTGTATTCAATGAAATTAAACCTCTGGGAACATTCATTCATCATACATGGCACTTGTAATATACGCAACACTTCAAAAGTCCAAAACTTGAACAATTTCGCATAATTTAGTGGAAATTTTAGATCTAGAGAGTGAAAATCCCATACATTATTCATGTGACAAGGTAAATGTAAAGAATAAGCATGAAATAGAGCACTTACATGTACAATGAGTATATCCAATCATCAAAACAATATGAATTTGAAGCTCCAAGAACAAGAGAAGAGTATCCAAACATCAAAATTCATCCATGGTACCAAACTTGTCCTCCAAAAGGGAATGCAAAATTCTCACAAGATCTACTAACCCAATCCAAGTGATGATGAGAGGAATGAATAAGCCTCTCATCTATTTATACAATCCATAAGGGGGTTCGAATAGTCTAATTAGCCTAATAGTGCTCGAAATAATAATACTATGCAATAATGATATAACTTGGTAACAAGCCCACCAAAATAGCCCCAAAATATAAAGATAAGCCTCTCAAGAGGGAAAAATAGTAAACATCATGAGTCGTTGGGACATTGAGAAGGCCTAGTGGAGTGCAAAGTGTGCCAATGTGTGAGAATAGGCTCCAAACATAGTGAATGAGGGGTTGGCCCCTTCATATCTAAGCAAGTCACTTTTGGTGTCCCCAAGTGGATGTGGGGGCACAATGACATCATCATGGGTCTCCAAGTGGATTGATAATGCCTGTAACCATTTGCAAGGGCTAGGATGATGACATAAGCCCTCCCTTCGTCTCCTGCCGTGAGACACATCCTCATCTGGACCTTGGAACCTCTGCCAAGTGTGTGGTACAAGTGTGAAGTCGATTGGGCATGGTGATTTAGGTGCATCATCCTCATCCAAACGGTGGAACATGAGCAATCATTGAATGGTGTTAGGGATCCATGAAGTGCTCTCTACTATGGTAGAGGCCCATGGCTCTCTACACTCACCCTACAAAAGCCAATGGACCTCGTATAGGGAGACCAAACCCCAAAGGGAGAGCCACCTGCAATCCTACATAAGATCCAATGCATTTCCTCGCCTTCCAATACAACAAATCATTAGAGTAACCAAGTAAAAGACCTCGCTAATCATGAAGCACAAGTGGACACTTCATAATTCCATGCCCTTCCATAGTGAGCATTGGCATGTACAGGTGTCTCCATGTGAAATTTCATATATTGCACCTATTGGAAATTATTCTTCTAACTGAAAATTGAATTATACGGTTTATTTTCTACAACAAACAATGAATAAAATCACAACAACAATTTTCACCATAAGAATATTGTGGAAAATAAAACACTGGAAACTGAGAAATTCTAGCACACACATAAGAATTTAGACACAGTTATTTTTGGATAATTGTCCTCAGAAAAAACCTAACTTGGGAAAACCGGTGCAACAGATGAGGGTTTTATTATTAATCTTTAGCAGCAATTCTGAGTACAATGATTTAGATGCTCAACTGGCCAACAAATATGAGGAAAATACTAGAAAAAATATTGTGAGAATTTTCCCTCACCCCACAACTATTTTTTGCCACCAAAATTTCCTCCCTAACCTCTGCGTTGAGCTCCTTGTGTCACACTTTCCGCAGAGCTTACGCTGGCCCTCTGCAAATTGCAGCCTTCCTTCCTTTGCCTCTCCCACGAACTGGAAATATTCCTCCAAAAATGTTGCTGCCCTCCTCTTCCACATGCTACTCACCCTCTAGCTCTATCTTCAATGGTTGAGTTGCTGCTACTGATAAAATTGAATTGCTTGGGCAACTAAGTATCTGCTTTGGTGTTTTCTCCATCATCACGTTGAATTCCTCTTATAATCCACTTTTGGAGCACCAACGGTCAAGATTAAAACTTAAAAAATGGCTAGGATCATCTTTGGATTGATTTGTGTGAGTTTCCAAATGATTCTCACCTTATCTCAATAAGTATTGATTAATTAACCATATTCCCTAATTTTAGACTTAGGAAATATTTAAAAATCAGTTAATAATCTAATTGAGACACTTCTGGAAGGAATTTCCAGAAATGATTTATGGGTTTTGTAGATCTCATTAATTCTAGCCTCTTCACCAAATTTCCTGACTAGAACACATCTGATTGTATAAAAGTTAACACTCCCTCTTAGCGAGGAATGTGTTCTAGTGCTATTGCACACACTGTAGCAGTACCATGTCTCTGCATCATCTCTTGTCATGTTGTTGATGTCTAGCCACATTGCCCACCAACCACTGTGCAACTTTGATATATGCTGCATCTATGTTGTTTCTGATACTGCCAACACTGCGTTTGCACTGCAACTCCCTCTCATCTGTTGTTGCTGCAACTGCAACATCTGTAACTGAAAAGCATCTAAAATATTTTGTCCCTGCTACTGAAATGGGTTCTCCACCATACCCATTTGTTCTCTAAAATAAATGAACTTAGCTCTCCCTAGAGCTTTGTGAGTATATATGCAACCTGCTCTCCTATGGGAACATACTGTAGGCAAACTGCTCCACGTTGTACACAATCTTTGATGAAGTGACACCAAATATCGATGTGCTTCAACCTGTCATGAAACATTGGATTTTCAAGGAGCTTTATGCAACTCTGATTATCACAATACATACCGGTTGCCTCCATCCTTTGCCTGAATAAGCTTATTAGCAGCTTCCGAAGCCATATAGCTTCGCACGTAGCTATGTTGGCTGCCATATACTCTTCTTCTACAGAGCTCAGTGCTACTGACTTTTGCTTCCTGCTACTCCAAGAAACCATCCCTGATCCAACACTTGAAGCAATACTCGAAGGTACTTTTCCTATCTATTGAACTGCTTGCCCAATCTGCATCTGTGTACCCACGAAGTTTGGTGTCATCCCCTCGATTATATCTCAACTCATACTTGATTGTGCTGCGAAGATACCTCAGGATATGCCTCGTTGCTACCCAATGTACCCTATATCCCTTCTTTTTGTGCATACCCCTTTGCCAAGAACCTAGCCTTGTACTTTTCCACACTTTTGTCTGTCACATATTTGATCTTATCGATCCATCTAGAACCTACAACTGATCTATCTTCCAGCCTTGGCACTACCTCCCAAACATCATTCGTCATGATAGAGATATACTCTTCTACCATGGCATCTACCTACACTTGATGTTGTGTGGCCTCCTGAAAGCTGGAAGGTTCTGCAACCTGAGCCACAATTTCTTGGTACCTGTCAGGCTATATTCGTTATCTTTGGCTCGTCCTAGGAGTTCCAATAAACTCCTTTGCATCTCTCAGTGTCTGATGAACCTCTTTGCTGGATCATCCTCTAGTCGTGGGAGGTTTTACCAGCTCCTCATCTTGTATTTTCTGCTCCATCTACTGAGAAGTCCCCAGATTTCCTGCACCTAAATAAACACTGGTACTGGTCACAGTACTTGATCCTTGTGACTGTTTTCTTGCTTGTCCCATTGGCTGTCCCTACTACTGGACTAAAGGAGCTTCTACTGACTGACTCTAATCACCTACAAGCATCTCATGAGATCTTTTGAAAGCTCGGTCCTCCATGAAATTCACGTCTCACCTTACTATAATCTTCCTATTGCTAAGAATGTATATTTTGAATTCTTTTAAGATTTCGTTGTACCTAATGAAGAACCCATTCTCTGCAGTCTGATCCAGTTTGGTTTGTTTATCATGTGGCATGTAGAAATTAGCAAAGCTGCAAAAAATTCTGAAGTTGCTAACTTCTGGCTTCTTCCCTATGAGGACTCCTTCTGGTGTTTTCTTCCCTAGTGCTCTATGAGGAGTCCTGTTCTGGATATACACTGTCGTGTTACATGCTTCTTTCCATAGAAATTTGGGTCCCAACAATGGTTCTGTTTTTCCACTCCTTTAAACCATTCCACTGTGGATTATATGGAGTTGTCCATTCTCTCTTGATGCCTTCCTTCGTACATAAATCTGTGAAGTCCTTATTAATATATTCTCCACCATTATCTGAGTGAAGCACCTTGATCTTCTTCCCTGTCACATTCTCCACAAGAGGTTTAAACTCTCTGAAACAATCGAAGACCTCATCCTTGGTCTTCAAGAAGTAGATGTAAGTTTTCATGGAATGGTCATCAATAAAGGTGATGAAATATTCGACACCACTGAGAGCTTTAGTGGACATTGGGTCACAAATATCTGAATGTATGAGTCCTAGCACGCCATAAATTCTGCTATCACTTCCTGGAAATGTTGCCTCAACATACTTCCCAAGTACACATCCTCTGCACACATCATCGTGTTCCATGCCAAGTTCAGGAACCCCTGTTACCATTTCTCTGAGCATCCTGAGTGCTCCATGGTGTAGATGTCCCATTCTCCTATGCCATAACGCATTCAACTCCTTCCCACTGCTACTGTCACTGCCTATTATTTCCATTGGAGAATCGATCTGTAACTGGTACAATCTGTTACTTTGAACTCCAATTTGTATTACCTTTTTCCAGCTCGAGTGATTGACATACACTTTCTTCCCTATGAAGTGAATATCATACCCCTTATCCTATAACTGGGATACCGAAATCAGTGAAATCAGGTTCATACCTAAACCTGGAACATGCAATACATCTATAGTGCTAGTGCGTGCTCCTGACTCCCTTTAAAAATCTATGGTGCCTCTGCCTATTGGAGTACATTTTTTTCTATTTTTCATTGTAATCTAGAAGTCCATCTGCTCCTCTTTGTAGCTATAGAAATATTCTCTAACCTCTATCATGTGAGCTGATGCTCCACTATCTATATACCAAACTCCCTGTGAAGCTGATCCTGCTAAGCAAGAAAATTCGTCCTCCAATCTGGAAGAGAAATCTGAAGTCTCCTAAATGTTACTTTTGTCCATGGTGGTGCTGAATAATTTAGCGTGCTATTCCTCTTTTCCACCCTGACGATGTCTCTACTCTAGCGAACCACTGCAAAAAACTTTTGTGTCTAGCTAGAGATTTTCTCAACAAGAAAATATGACTGCTCCCTCTACCTCTAGAATCACTTGCTCTAGAAGAATCGAATTTTTCTTCCCCTCTCAGAAAACTCAGTCTTCCTCAAGCAATTCGGCCTCTTGGCAAAAAGATTGTATTACTCCTTGGGGATTTTGACCTGCTGCTCACACTGAGCAGCAAAATTCCTTATTTTCATTTATGAACTCTCCGACTGATCAATTATGATCTGATACCATGTGAAATTTCATCTATTGCAGCTACTGGAAATTATTCTTCTAATTGAAAATTTAATTATACAGTTTATTTGCTATGACAAACAAGGAATAAAATCATAACTGCAATTTTCACCTCAAGAATACCATGGAAAATAAAATTCTGGAAATTGAGAAATTTTAGCACACACATAAGAATTTTGACATGGTTATTTTTTTACAATTGTCCCTGGAAAAACCCAACTTGGGAAAACCGGTGCAACAGAGGAGGGTTTTATTATTAATATTTAGTAGCAATTTTGAGTACAATGATTTAGATGCTCAACTGGAAATCTAATTTGAGGAAAATATTGTCAAAAATATCGTGAGACTTTTCCCTCACCCCACAGCTATTTTTTGCCTCGAAAATTGCCTCCCCACTGTCTGCACAGAGCTACTTGTGCCACCCTCTGCGGAGAGGTTATGCTAACCGTTTGCAAATTTTGACCTTCCTTCCTTTGCCTCTCCCAAGAACTAGTAATATTCCTCTCAGAATGACGCTGCCCTCCTCTTCCACCTGCTACTCACCCTCCGGCTCTATCTTTTCTGTTGGGCTACTGCTACTGAGAAAATTGAACTGCATGGGCAACTGAGTATCTGCTCTGGTGTTTTCTCCATCACCACATCAACTTCCTCTTATAATCCACTATTGGAGCACCAACGACCAAGATTAAAACTTAATCAATGGCTAGGATCATATTTGGATCGATCCATGTGAGTTTCTAGATGATTCTCACCTTATATCAATTAATACTGATTAATTAACCATATTTCCCTAAGCTTATACTTAGGAAATATTTAAAAATTGGTTAATAATCTAATTGAGACTCTTCTGGGTAGAATTTCCAGAAACGATTTATGGGTTTTGGAGATCTCATGTATTCTAGCCTCTCCACCAAATTTGGTGGCTAGAACATATCCGATGCTACAAAAACTAGCACTCCAAGCTTAAAAGGGGTTAACTAAGGACCATATTAAGTGGTTTCAGCCTATAAGGGCTCCAGGCCACATGACATGGTACAAGGGTAGCTAATATGGGAAAGCCCACATTTTAGTATATGAGTGTAGGAGGGAGCAATCGTGGTATATGAGTTACCCCGACATTTATTTTTTCCCCCTTCTTCATATGCCTTTTGCCTTTTATTGATTTTTCCTTATATCTCCTCGGGGCTCTACGGGATGAGAGCATGATGTCCAAGATATAGTAGTAGATACCCCCTTTAGGTGGGAAAATAAATTTCCCACTAGGGGTTGGGACAATCATGGGTTCTTTAATAATGGAGGGGGCCATCTAGGGCCCATAGGAACCAAGGTGTGGCCATGGATTAGGGGTAGAGCTCATGTTTGGCTTTTGCCCACGTGCTAAATTTGTATATCCTGGCCATCTTTTGCATTTTAATGTACAATTTTCTGTTGAGAGTGGTCAAATATTTTTTTTTCTAGTCGTTTCAAAGTCCGGGGCATAGTTCCAGGCTTGACCCAAGGTGTGGACAAGGGGAGGGGGAAGCTAACTCCTTGTGGACCTAGTGGACAAATGTGGATCTAGATGGGAAAAATGATGAATGGGGTTGTAATGAGTAGAGGGAAGCAATGTATATGGTATCGGGAAGCGGGACCATGTGACCGAAATCAGGGTTTCCCATGTAGTGCCATCCCTAAAACCTAGTGGCCAATAAAGGAGATCCCACGGGACTAGAATACAAGGTTAACCACCAAAAGGGAAAAGGAGACAAGAGTATAGATATAGTCCATTCTTTCCTTCGAATCCCCCACTAATCCATGCCCAAAAGTGTCCATGACAAGTAAACAAAATTACTCAATCACACAATGATAAGCCATACCTTTAGGTTTGGAAGGCCCACCTTAAAACATACGATCATAACAGATGAGGGAGGGACCACATGGCTAGCTCAAGGAGAGGAGAAAATGGAACATCGAGCTATCTCATGACTGTAAGGGGCTGCTAACTGCTGGTTGAGAACCATCTAGGAGAAAAAAAATTATCCTATGGATATCACCCATAAAGTGGTGGGTAACACCTGACTCCAACTGGGACACGATTTCCTAGAAGAATGCATGAACGTACTCAAACGGGGAGGAAATGAGAAAACCAACAATCTCTTGGGTCTACAAACCTGTCACTTGCACATATCACAAATCGAGCACACGGGGCAACATGTTTTTGTGGTGGCTAATGATTGCCCATGCTAGTATTAGGCCATAAAATCAACAAGAAAATAAAATTGAATCTAAATGCAATTTTAATCTAAATGTGGCATGATAATATCATATGATGTTAGTTCTAATGAGAAAATTAGTATGCAATGCATCCTACCCTAACATGCATATTAAATCACCCAAGTACCAAGTGTAATCATAGACCTAATGCAACCAACATATCATCCAGTCAATATGAAACCAACTTCCCTTTTGCTTACTCATGCGATAGATCCAAAGGCAAGGGCAGGAATGACAACATGGAAGGTCATTAGGGCTAGATGCGGGAAAATGAGATGACCACACATGGAGAATCAAAGAGGGAGAGGGAACAAGGGAATGTAATCTATTCCATAGGATCCTTTCTTCCAACCAAAAGTTATAGATATCAACAATCAAGCTCATAAACCTTCGATGGATGGAAACCTCAAGTATATCATCTCTATCATGGTATTTATCATTTATATCATGCTTTATGACCATCCTAGGGACATAATTGAAAGGAAAGAGAGACTAATGACATGGGGAGAGACAACAGGCAAGTTTCTCACGATGATCATACTCAAGTGAGAAAAAGAATTCATTAGTACAAGGAGGGTTGAGGAAAGGGTCTACATGTAATTTAACTACAACCCTAGGGATGTGTGGAATGACGAAGGTCCTATTGATATCATCATCATAGGTGTCATAAATAGGGTATTTTTCAAAATGATTGCCATGAATTTCTCATTTCCCTTCTTCAATATGTAAATAGTTACTGATATCAATGTTTGAAAGAGTTTATAGGATAAACTTCTCCAAGGCCTCCAAAAGGTGGGTTGTCAAAAATAGTATCCTTGGAAATGTAGGTTTTAACCCCGTACATAAATTACTTGCATACGAATTCTAAAACACAGAAAATAAATAATGTGAGAGAATAACACATAAAACACATATACACAGAGATTTTCCCCTGGATCCCAAAACCGGGACTACCAAATTGATTTTTCATTATATTCCTTTCAATGTTACAATACATATTTATACATGCCGAAGCATTTAATACCATGGACCGAAAAACCATTGCGTCCAAAAGCATGGACCGAAAACCATCGCGTCCAAAACCATGTGCGAAAATCATGCAGAAAACCATAGGTAGGTCCGCCCAACCTAACATAGGTCCAAAAAACAAAATTTTCTAGGTGCTGCCCCAGGCCCCATAGAGGGGGGTTACCTACACCCCTCAAACCCACTGTGACCCCCCCGCTACGCAATCGATGCAATGAAGGGGGTGCTCTGCCACCCCCCCCCCCCTCTAACGCAATCAATGCAACGAAGGAGGTGCTCTGCCCCCCCCTCTAACCCCCCGATGAACTATGTGGGATAGTCGTGGAAAGAATATAAGACAACCCAACATTCTCCCACTTGTTGTTTTCTTTCCACTTGGGGCCACAAGAGAGCCTAGTCATTTATCTAGCCCTGCAACGCCCATTGTTTATCTACACCAAGAGAACTTTTCAAAGCTCACAGATTTTGTCAATGCATTTGTAGTATTCTTCAAAGTGTCCACCTTTACCAGCAACACCTTTTTGTCTTCTATCATATCCCTCACAAAGTGATACTGAACATCAATGTGCTTTGTCTTTGAATGATATGCAGGGTTTTTTGCCAAAAAAATTGCACTTTGGCTGTCACAGTCTATCCTTATAGCTCCCTGTGCTAACTCCATAATTAAACACAATCTTTGCAACCAAATTGCTTCCTTGCTTGCATGAGTGGCTGTCATGTATTCTGCCTCTGTAGTTGATAGTGCCACTACAGATTGTTTCTTATTCATCCAACTGACTGCACCTCCATATAAGTTAAACACATACCCACTTGTAGGTCTTCTCTGATCTAGATCTCCAACCCAGTCTGCATCAACAAAGCCACGATTATCAAACACTCTGTCCAATCTTGGTCTTCCTTGGTAGAACAAACCATAATCATTAGTGCCACGCAAATAACTGAAAAACCTGCTTCACTGCTGTCTAGTGCTTCTTCCCTAGTTTTGACATAAACTTGCTCAATACTCCCACTGCATGTGCAATGTCTGGTCTAGTACAGACCATTGCATACATCAGGTTACTGATTGCACTTGCATATGGAACACGGGACATGTCCTCTTCCTCTTCTTGTGTCTTGGGACACTGTTCAACAGATAACCTCACACCTACAGGAATAGGAACCTTCACTGGTTTACTATCCTGCATATTAAACCTCTGCAGTATTCTCTCAACATACTTCCTCTGGTTTAACCAAAGCTTCCTCTTTTTCCGGTCTTTTTTAATTTCCATGCCCAAAATATAATTTGCAGCACCAAAATCTTTCATGTCGAATTTGGAGGACAATTGGGTCTTCAAATCTTGAATAATTTCTTTGTCATTTCCAACTGGCAACATATCATCCACATACAAGATCAGATAAATAACACGGTCACCAATTAATTTAAAATACACACAGTGATCTACTTTGCTTTTGGTGAAGCCAAGTCCCCGTATAAATGTATCAAATTTTTGATATCACATCCTTGGTGACTGTTTTAACCCATACAAAGACTTCTTTAACTTGCATACCATTTCTTTCTTACCCTTCACCACAAAACCTTTAGGTTGCTTCATGTAGATCCCTCTTCCAGATCCCCGTGAAGAAATGTTGTCTTCACATCCATCTGTTCTACCTCAAAATCAAAAGTAGCAACAACAGATAAAAGTAATCTAATAGAAGCTACTTTCGCAACAGGAGAAACAATATCACCAAAATCAATTCATGGCACCTGAGAATAACCTTTTGCTGCCAACCAAGCTTTGTATTTCTCCACCTTTCCTTCTCCATTTGTCTTCTTCTTGAATACCCATTTGCTACCAATGGGTTTCCTTCCAGCCGACAACTCCACCAGATCCCAAGCCTCATTTTTGTGCAAAGATGGCATTTTATCAACCATGGCCTCTTTCCAGAGTTTTCCATCCTCCGAATCTACTCCTTCCTTCACAGTTCTGGGATCATCATCAGTAACATATAGAGAAAAATTTGAACAGGAAGTAGATGGACTATACCTTTCCGGCTGCCTTAATTCTTGAACTGATTTTCTCACACTCGGAGTTTGTGGCTCTTCATCTTCTGATTCTTCCTCTATTGTAGAGTATGATTCTTCCTCCTTAAGCTCAAACTCTATCTTCTCAGGTTCCTTTGGTTGGATTTCATGTTTAATAACATCTTTCACATCTATGAACACCACATCTTGGCTGTACACAACCTTCCTTGTACTGGGTTCCAAAGCTTATAACCCTTTAAACCATCCTTATACCCAATAAAGATGAAATTTTCAGATTTACTATCCAACTTGGTTCTTTTCTCCTTTGGAACATGTACATATGCATCACATCCAAATACCTTCAGATGTGAAAGAGAGGGTTTCTTACCAGTCCATACCTCTTGTGGAGTCGTATCCTCCAATGCTGATGAAGGTGATCCGTTGACCAGGTAACACGCCATCTCCATTGCCTCTGCCTAGAATTCATGTCCTAACTTGGCACCATTGAGCATGCTTCTTGCCCTTTCCATCAACGTTGTGTTCATTCTTTCTGCAACTCCATTTTTCTCAGGTGTGTATGGAGTAGTCTTCTGCCATGCTATACCACACTTCTTACAAAATTCTTCAAATTCCTTGCTGCAAAACTCTCCACCGTTATCTGTCCTCAACACCCTTATCTTCTTCTCTGTCTGGTTTTCCACCATAGCCTTAAATTCTTTAAACTTGTCAAAGACTTCAGATTTCTTCTTAAGGAAATATATCCATGTATTCCTTGAGAAGTCATCTATAAATGATACATAGTACATAGACTTACCCAGTGATGGAACCTTCACAGGTCCAAACACATCACTGTGCACAAGTTCTAATATATTTTTCGCCCTCTTACCACTAGAGGGGAAACTCACCCGATTCTGCTTCTCATATATACAATTTTCACAAAAATCAAAATCCAAAGAGCTATTACTCATACCTTCTACCATACCTTTACTATGAAGTATTCGAAGGCCCTTCTCTCTAATATATCGAAGCCTTTGATGTCACAACATAGTCTTTTTTCTAGAGACCACTAGATTTTCTGCTCCACTTTCAGGAACCACAGAACTGTTGCACCCATCAACAATAGTGCTACCTTGCAGCTTGTATAGAGTTCCAATTCAAACTCCCCGCATCAATACTAGTGCCCGCTAAACCATCTTGCAGTTTTCCTTCTCGAACACTGTTTTTACACCTGCATCATCCAGCTTTCTTACAGAAAATAGATTTCTGGCCAATGCAAGAATATGCAAAACACCTGGAAGTGTTCTAACCCTTCCACCTTGAAACTTCAAGTTTACTTTTCCACGACCAACGATTCTAGCCGTTCTGTCATCCCCCAAGAAAACATCGCCGCCATCATATTTATTATACTCGCAGAACCACTCTCTATGGGGAGTGAAGTGAGAGGATGTAACTGAGTCAATCAACCATGCCTCATGATCTACTTGTCTACTTGAAGAAGCCAAGTACACATCCCCACCTTCATTTGAGGTGGTTTTCGCCTTTGCAAAAGGAGAATCATCAGATCCCTTTCCTTTGTCAGGAGCTTTAGATTTATAGTCCCTTTTGTAGTGCCCTTCCTTTCCGCATTTCCAACAAACCATCTTTATAGATTTTCCTGGAGATTTAGATTTCCCTCTAGATTTAGATTTTCCACTCGATGACTTATTTTTGTTTCTATTCTGGGACCGTCCTCATATAGACAAGGCATCACCTTTCTGGCTCTCCATATTTTTCCGTCTCATCTCCTCCATCAGCGAGGATGAGACTATTTCATCAAACTGCAAGGAAGTTGCATTGCTACCTATTGTAATAACCAGACTATCCCATGAATCTGGTAGAGAACACAACAAACTAATGCACTTATCTTCATCTGAAATTTTAATATCAACAGATAATAACTGACTTACCACAATATTAAATTTGTTCAGATGCTCTGTCACTGAGTCTCCATCTTTCATCCTCAGGTTATACTATTTTTTTTGTAGGAACAATTTATTCACCAGAGACTTAGATTGGTATGAAGTCCCTAACTTGTTCCGCAAAGCCTTCACCGTAGCTTCCCCTCATACATTCAACAATATTGAATCTGAAACACATAATCGCATTGTGCTCTTTGCCTTCTGATCCAACTTCTTCCATTCTTCATCGGACATTTTCGTTGGTTCAGTACCCGGATCTACCGCAATCCACTGATCTTATCCACCAACAGATCCTCCATCTTGAGTTTCCACAACTCAAAACTTTGACCATTAAATAACAACCCAACAGGAAAAGGTAAGGTTAACCTAAACTTCGCTTTTCATAGACTCATCCTCCCTATCACACGCGTTTTCAAAATTATCTTCATCACTTTTTTCTTTATGTGGACCCAAGGAAGAACCTCCTCCCTACTCATCATCTAGATCATGATTCTTAATGAAGGCTTCCTCTTGAATATTTAGTGTAGGGCATATATGAAAATATCGGAGAAAGCCATCAAAGAATTCCTCAATGCATGAGATGCTCCTAGGTTCGTGATTATGAAACCATGAATAATGACCATGGAGGGAACTCATGAACAACAACATAAGGAAATATTTGTGGACCACTTTCATCTTTGAAGTATGTTCAATAAAAATTTCTACATGATCAATTGTAGAGAGTGGATCACCATCAAACAAGGGTACCCCACGTACCATCTTCCCTGTGACATGATTAGGGTGCCCAAGGATGCTAGTGATGTCCAAAGTAGGAAAATCATCAAAGAAAGACATCCTATTGAGATATACATGTAAATTATGTAGGAGTCGCCAAGGTGAATTTAGAGGTGCTGGGAGAAATGCTTGCTTCACCCTACAAGCATTGACCTTAAAGTTCAATGAAGAACTAGGGCTTCATTCTTCCAATGGAGTTGCCAGGAATAATATACAATAATGTCGTAAGGGAAACAAGACAAGCGTCTCATGTCCCTGACAATGGCGCCAAAAAAGTTACCGCTCAAGCTAGTAGGGGTCCTAGGAGGGGATCCTATAGAGAAACTACTAGGTCAAGGGGAAACAATGGAGCAATAGCCCATTTTCACCTCAGCTAAGGCTCCCTGCACTTTACGGACTGTCACTGACGGGAGGAGTCTCGGTGTGAGAGGAATCACAAGAATGGATAGATTAATGATAAGATATGGGGTGATTCCTAAATCCTATTCACAAGAGAGGCTCAAATAATTGGCTTGATTGCTTTGAAAACAAGGTGATTGGCTCTCTAGGAAGGGTTACGAGGATACCTAGAACTAAGGTTGAAGAATATTCCTTTAGGTGATCACCAATTCTCAGATCAGTGCCTCGCCTTTGGGAGAGATGGATTCAAGGTGATTTTGTGATTTGGAGAAACTTAACCCAATCAAGGAGACCTTTAGGTAACTTTGCATGGCAAATCAGGGCATGAGAGAAACTACCAAAGGATTTTATACTTCGATGTACAAGAATTGATGACTTATCAAGGTGTATTCAATGAAATTAAACCTCTAGGAACATTCATTCATCATACATGGCACATGTAATATATGTAGTGTGAAAATTTCTAAAATAGAAATCCTACTATAGTGATTAATATGATTTATTCTACTTATTACTTCATAAATAAGTTATCTACTGTATTCTAATGGAAAATATCGAAACATATTCTATTGCATCCTTCACAATTAAGAAGATAAACATGTTCTTTTCCTACTAGGTTAAGAAGATCAATCCATTCCTCCTTTATAGCATTTAGCAGGAGAGTTTTTAATGTCTGATCCTAAATTATGCATTTTAGATTTTTTGATATTATAAGTAAATATCTCGACTAGGTCTTCTAGCTTTTCATCCTCTTTTTGATTCATCTTAAAGACTTCATTTCTAAGGTCATGGTGTTTATAACTTTGTAATGATTTTTATATCTTTCCAAAAATACTCTTTTCATATCATACCATGTCCTTATAGAATTTGCTCCGAAATTCATGAACCATCTAAGAGCTTTATCCTTCAATGTTGTTGGAAACAAATTCAATTTTTTAATGTGTAATGTGTAGCCATAAGATCTACAAATGATTTCAAATTCAAAAAGAAAAGTTTCTGGGTTTTCTGATCTCATACTTTTGAAGTTAGGAAGTACGGATGGAGGGATGTTCTTCATTTGAACAGTGACATCAGTGTCTTGAATGGGAAATCCAAAAGGATCTCCATCCATTTCTTCATCCTCCTTTGTCATCTCCTCTACCTGCAAAAATAAGAATTCATGATGTGGATGTGTGGCTCTTACTGCACCACGTGATATAGTGGGGGTGGTAGGTGATTGAAGGTTTTTTTCTTATAAAAATGATATGCAGCTAAATGATTAATACATCTACATGCTTTAATCATGCATCTAGAAAAAAATGAAAAATGAACTCTAGACTGAAAGCTAGTTCCTATGCACACTTCCCCGGCAACGGCGCCAAAATGTTGAGGCAAATTAATTACCTATCATTTAATTGTCAACCCGAGGGTTTCGTAAAACTTGCGAAGCATGCGTGCACTATATATGCTAGAAATTAACTTCCAATTTAGATCAATCTATCTACGAAACCAAATAACGACAAACCAAATTCATCTATTCGAATTCAACAATCAAGTCAAAAGAAATCATAGTGCACGCATGCTTCACATGAATTGAAAAGAACACCACTCTTTCAGAAATGAAATTGCATGAAATGAAATCTACTCTAAGGGATCATGTGTACATTATCAAATCAGGATCCTATGAAATGAATAATCAAAGCCACACGATATGAAATGAAAGCAAAAACAATCATTCTTAACCTCTAGATATGAAAGAAAATAAAAACAATCACTCTTAACCTCTCCCACAGGAAAAGGTATGAAAGAAATCAATCTTAATCTATGAAAGCAATAAATCTTAATCTATGAAAAAAAAATCTTAATCTATGAAAAACAACAAATCTCACACATTATAGATGGCCAATCCAAAAGCATGAGGGATGGAAAGTTGAGAGGCTCCAAATACAAGCATAACCAAATCAAAGTGAATATCACTCATGAGCATGGTGCCAAATCCAAATTCTATATTCAAAACATGAGTATTTCCCCAACTTTTCACATGCCTTTGAAAGGAAGAGGCTCTCCTATTTATACAAAAACATAAGAAGCTACCTCATTAATGAAGGTCCATTATTCTCTCCCTAGATCCCTAGAAAATCTCACAGAGTTACAACTCAAATAGATAATCATGAGACACATATCCTCTTTGACCTTTATCTAGATCTTCTTCCATATCTTGAAGGGAATTCGAATTTGAGCATTGGAGGCCACATAGGGGTGCCTTGGAAGCTTCCAAATGACCTACACATGTCATGAAACTCAAGCCACTTTTAAGTATTAGCAAGTATATGTCATTTTTCTAAGTTTTAACCATTTAATTCACTTATAATACTAGAAATCATTAACTTTTCGAAAACACAAAGGTAACCCCATATAATTATGAAAATGGAGGCTAATGAAAGGTGATATGGTCATGGAGTTGCGACATGTGAGTGAAATGGTGGTGATAAAGGTGAAAGTGGATGATAGTTTGAATACATTTTGGAGACTCTACATTCCCCCCAATTGATGTTATTGCATGCCTTCGTGCAATCTACTACATTGCTTAATCATGCTTTTCTTTTGAATGAGCTTGACTTATATCAATTGTCCTTAAACTTTGCATTTGTCAATTTCATTTCTTTTTGCAAAGTACTCCTTGTCATACATTGAATTGCAACATGTTTGGTTGGTTCTTGTGTGACAACCAAATCTTAATTGTGATTGGTTCTTGTGTTTCAATACCTTGTTTCTTTTTGTTGCAAGAAGATTCATTGTACATATTTAAGAATGGATCTTTAAGTCAGCCATATGATATGCTCATCATTTAGGCATTTATTTGCAAATCACATAACTTTTGAACCATAATGCAATCATAATTGATTAGGAAAAGTATGTTAGGATGAAATTAAGTGAAATGGAATGAAGTGATATGAAGAGTGATCATAAATGGATGTCCTTCCCCCCAGCTAAAGGTGTTTATGATTTCTTTTTCAAATGTGAAAGGAAATATGGTGAAGTATTTTCCAAAAATTATAATTTTAGTATTCAAAGAATTCTATGATTAAAAGCTAGAAAAGAACATATGTTTACTTACCTAGGAAGTGGACAAATTGTGCATATGTAGAGAAGTTGTAGCTGCTGCTGGATCATGGAATAGAATGTAGAATTTCATCTGCTTCTTGGTTGCATAAATGGTGGATGAGGTGGTGAAAGTGGATTCTTTATTGCTGTTGCTAAATCTATTGTATCTGCTGCAAAATGATGAAATGATATAGTCTTCACCTGCTACAAAACCCGATGGTACAATTCTAGTCATGCGAATAAATGTGTTGTTGTCGAACATGAAGAGAAGTCATTGGATTACCGGCCATTGATGAATGTCATTAACCAATGCAAGACAAACTCGACATTAATGTCAACGAGTGCCAAGGTACCTAAGTACATTTTGCAAAGTGCAAATAGATGAGCTGATGTCGAGCCACTTGCAATATATAACGATCAAGAGACATTGATGTATTCCCATGATTGTTACCGAGAGAATTGTCATTGATGCGTACAAGCCTCAAGGTACTAATAAGGACTCTAGCCTTGAACTTAGATAATGTGCTGATGTCGATAGGCCAAGACTTGTGAGAAGGGAGGCCTTAAGGAATCCTCCATCATCTAATGCAAGCATGAAATAATGATTTTGAAGGACTATGAATGAAAAAGTTTTGCAATGGATTCAAGGTTTATTTGAAAAAGCAAAAAGGGAAAATGGAATGAATCAACTTTGTAGGGGAGATGAATGGTTTTATTGCTGGGTTTAAATTTTAGTGAAAGAGAGGCAGGAAAGTATAATGACTGTGAAGGAAAATGAATAGTGTATCAAGGTTTTATTTGAAAACATGAAAAGGAAAATGGAATGAAAATATTATTGACTGAAGAAGTGGAAATGCAATGAAGGTTTTATTTACTAAAAATGGAGGAATGCAATGGTGAGACTGGCATCTGAAAGTTCTCAAGTGTTGGATTTGATCTGACATCATATGCTCATGATTTGATGTTTCATCTTTGATGTTGCTTTGATCATGTTTTTGTGAAATAAATGTGCTCTTTGAGAGAGACACTGTTTGGTTATGGTCATCTATTCTTCCTCCTGGAACCTGCAAAAAAAACTAGTACTTCTTCTGCAATGGAATGTAAGATTATCAAAAGAGAGAGGTGATCAATCTCTCTATTAATGACATTTACACAAAAAACTGAGAATCGGTACTAATAAAACAAATTCACGAAAGAAAACCAAATGAAGTTTTACCTGTATCCAAACTAGTGCCTCAGGTTACCTGTTGTGTCTTGTCAGCAATTTATTCATTCTTTTTCTGTTTCAAACTCTGATGATAGCTTTCTCATTATGTATATCTCGTCGAGATATTTCCAATGATGCTTGAATTGTCAAAATGCAATGTCTTATGAGAAAGTTAGGCTGATTTGAAATTTGGGTGAAACAATGAAGATTTTCATGAGGTTTCTTAGTTGCAGGATTGTGCTCTTCTTGCATCTAAAAATCCTGTCAATCTTCTTTGGCTGAGTCATTACATAAAATTTTCTTGTTTGTGATGTCGTTGGCTTCTATACCTACAAGACTCAAAGAAACATGATCATATACAAATACTTTATGAAATTAAAACGCATTCCTACAGGGTTCAATCTTCCATCTACAAGATTCTCTTCAAGGTATTTTGCAGTACAATAATCCTGTAGATGAAGCACCTGTATCTTTCTTCTTCTTGATCAATTTTTAGTGTTGAAAAATGAGCTGGTAGATGGAGGGTGACATGGAAAATAGATGATGTGGCAGTGGGTGACATGGCAAATAGATGATGTGGCAGTGGGTGACATGGAAAATAGATGATGTGACATGTTCAATGATGATATGGTGATGAATGTGCAATATTGGCCAATGTTGTGCTATCATGTGGTGGCAAAATTGTTGTTTAATTAATGTTGTGTCAAAATTGTAGAATAATTAAGAAATTTTAATCCCCGTAATATTTAAACTCATGACCTCCATTATGCAATTTGAATGACTTACCAATAGATCACAAGTCACATTTACGACTTTAATGAAATTTTGGAAATTTTAATTATTCTAAAAATGAAAATTGAAAGAACAACTTGACAAGTGGCCAATCTAAATCCAAGATTTTTAGGAAAATATGATTCCAAAATATTTTCCAAATCATTTTTTGTATCTTTTGAATTCATCATTTCTAAGACTTTTAGGAAAATGGGATTCCGAATTATTTGCCAAATCATTTTTCATTTCTTTTGAATTCATCATTTTTGCTTACAAAGTGGATTTTTAACCAATTTTTATTCTATAAAAGCTTGGGAAATGTTTATGATTTTTTTTATTTTTTTTTATATATATTTTTTTGTTACGGGGTTTGTAAACATGGAGGAAATATCTTTTCTAAAATTTCTGTGTAAGAATTTTTTTTTAAATAATTAATAAATTTTTTTATTATTTAATTATTATAAAAAATTATGAATTTTTTTTTTTTTTTTTTTTTTATTTATTGATTGATTTTTTTTCTCTGCAGCTTGGCAACGCTGCTGGGTGACCATGGCTATGTGGTTGGGTCGTTGGATGGCCATGGCTGCTGGCTGCATTTAATTGAAAACCATTTTTTTCACGTAACCTGGCAAATAAGGCTCCATAGAACCTTGAAAATCTCTCAAATGGTTATGAATTTTAGGAAATTTCTCGCTTTAGACATAACTCACCCCGTTCTGAGAAAAACCCATGTTTTATATTTTTGAGATTCGTTCCCATTTGGTCACAAAATGCGTTTTAAAAATGACATTTTTATCCTCTATGTATTTGGCTTCTCTTCAAGTAACTGCCGAGTGAAATTCGTATTTTTTCAAAATCAAGAGAATGCAACATTATTTTGACATCCAACCAAAGCTCAAAGGTCAACGGGATTTAGATTAAATGGTTTATTTGCAGGTTTAAGGGAGGCAAAAGCCTAAGCAATGAAAATAAAATAAAAAATTCCAAATTCAAGACCCCTTGATTTTATTTTTTTTAATTCTAAATAGGGTTTTTTTAATTGTTTGATTGGTTTAAATTTGCTTTATTTTCAATTTTGTCTTTGTGTTTTTTTTTTTTGATTGGTTTTTTTAATTGTTTGATTGGTTTAAATTTGTTTTATTTTCAATTTTGTCTTTGGGTTTTTATTTATTTATTATATTTTTATGTTTTATTTATTTTATTTTAATTTTTTTTTTGTCAAATTATTAAAATGAAAAGAAAATAAAATACCAATTTAAAAATTCTAAATTCTAAATAAAAATGCAATTAAGAACTTAAAAAAAATTGCAATGAAGTTTGATTTTATTTTTCCTAATTTATCTACTTGAATTTTATTTTTTATTTTTAAGTATATGAATGTTTCCAATGGAGCCATGTGTGTAACAAAATAATAGATATGCTCATATGCAGGTTTGAAATATATTCTTTGATATGTATCCATGTATGAGAGACCAACTGTCTTGAACCAAGATTCAATATAATCTTGTTTTCTTTGAATTCCTTTTATCATGCCATGCAAGTCCTCACATATGTGATCTCCATTCATAAAATCTTGATAGGCATGCATGAAACTTTTCAATATTAGGTTCCAGTAATTGTTCTTTATCGATGGGCATCCATGATTCTCAAACCTTATCTAAATCTTCTTCTTCTGGTTGTTGTTATTCAATGGCGGCTGGTGAATCATTTTGCAATACCTCAACATTGTAAGTGGATTAAGGTGTTTTATTGTTGGGGATTCGAAATGGTTGTGCAAGTAGTGGAGAGGGAATGGATATTTGGGGTGTTTGTGTGTGTGGTAATGGGAAAGGTTGAATTGAGATTAACTGAGGGTGAAACTAACATTGTGGTGGGGGTGAATGGTATGGATAAGATTGATATTGGTATTGAGGATAGTGAGGGAAGGATAGAGTATATGATGGATTTTCTTTGTAAGGCTCTTCCCAACCCTGTTTCGAAGATTGGTTTTAAGATTGGGATTGAGATGGCCAAGGTTTCCAAGGCAAAGGTGTTTGCCAATTACTTTGAGATTGTTGTGCATAGCTTTGAAATTGTGCACAAGGATATTGCATCATATTGCGTTGATGAGGCTGCCATGGTCCTCCTGGAGCTTGATTCACTCCATTATCCTTTTGGTAAACTGCCTTTAACCCTGGTAATGATGGGCAATCTTTAGTAGCATGTGATCCTATGCAAATTTTACAAATTTTAATGTTATCAGGTGGACATTTATGCAAAGCAACATTTTCAACTTTTTGCTTGTTTTGCATTCTTAGCACCTTAATTTGTTCATTTAAATTACCAAGAATGTTTAACAAATTGTTAAGTTCAGTTTGACTTACCAATCCCGTTGTCAACTTACTTTGCCTTGTTGTAACTAGATCTTGAGGAGATCTTCCATACTTTGCTTTTCCTCTTGATATGTTCTTGCATTCACAAATCTCTTGAAATGACAGTTGATAAACATCTCCTTTTCCTACTAGGTTAAGAAGATCAATCCATTCCTCCTTTATAGCATTTAGCATGAGAGTTTTAATGTCTGATCCTAAATTATGCATTTTATATCTTTTGATATTATAAGTAAATATCTCAACTAGGTCTTCTAGATTTTCATCCTCTTTTTGATTCATCTTAAAGACTTCATTTCTAAGGTCATGGCGTTTGTAATTGATTCGAATTGGATTCATAAAAGACTGTCAAGAACCATGACTGTATCAGGTCAGAGCAAATCTCTAAGGAAATCCAAAACAACGATCAAGAACGCTTGAACCAGTGGCAATGGCAGCCAGCATGGAACGACGAGGACCTTGGACAAAGCGCGCTGACCAAGGCCCATGGAGACTGCACGGGAAGCAAAATTAGCCCCTGGGAGCCCCAGCTCGGGAAACAGAGGTGGATTTTGTCAGTGCTAATCGCGCATCGCTAGATGAATAGGGCTGAAATGGAGGAAGCGTTAAGCACTCGGACACATGGCAAATCAGAGAACCGTAGGCGAAAAGGCAAAAGCGCTAGAAGGACAAAGGTGGGACCTGCGCTCTGGAAACCGGCGGTATTGATCGGGGTACCTTCAAATGGTAAACAGTTTTGGAGAAAGCGGAGCGATCCCACTCAACGATCGACGCGTGGCAGATAGAGGTGAGAGAAAGCCTCCGTTGATCGTGCGTTATCGGTTGAGCAGGTCAACTGTGCGGGACATGTGTACAATATTGGATTTGGGGAATCCAGATCGAACGACTGAGATTGCGCCCGATGGAGGAAGTAGAGTCGATGAAGGATTAAATTGTGTTTGTAAATATTTGAGGTTCGTTTGACCGCTATGGTGGAAGAAAGACTTCATCCATGATGAAACTGAAGAAATGAACCGACGAAGCAGGTTGGCGCTATTTAGAGGAGGACACGTGGCCACTTCCCGAGCGTTCTTGCTAACACCGAACAGGGAACTTCAAGCACAACTGCAGAAGGTGAATCGACAGAGGCGGAAGACAAACTGAACGGGCATGACTTCGAATGGCTAAAAGCCATGAACAGCAAAACAGAATACACAGTTGAACAGTGAGAGATATACACCAGAGAAGAAGGCAGTAAAGCAACAACAAGAAGAGACAGAGGGCTGAGCTGACCATCAACAGCATTGAGCACCAGAGCTTGAGAGATTCAAGCCATCCCATAGAGGAATCTGTCCGGGCTGAGCACCACGTTGGGCTCTTTCCACTGTAGACTAGAAGTTCACAGAGCTGGTAGGAAGAAGTAGAGTTTGTGTACTCCAGTGGCTTGGGGAATCCAAGAACCACCCTGCCAAGCAAAACCTGCTTCAGGAGAACTCACATTGAGTCCCTGTATTGTAATTCTCTGCTCAAGGGAACAATAAAACAAGGCCACCACCGAAAGCTGGACCAGAGATGTAGCCCAAGAGAACAGGGTGAACTCCTTATTAAAATTCTTGTGTCTTTATGTTTGCTTACTGTATTTCTTTGTGTCTTTCCATTTTAAATGTTCTGTGTATTGGCAATCTGATCAATTTGTTGTTTCAATAACATAGAACACACACCAGCACATGAGTCTGTAATACCTTTGTTTAATAAATCTTTAACTGATGTCACTCATAGGGTGAATATCAGATCAAGTGGTATCAGAGCTCAAGGCTGTAAGGTTAGACAAGCTTGTGTTGGTTTAGCTGTGAATGCTCACAAGATCAAAGCTCAAATTAGGAGGAGAGTTGGTAGAAACTAACCCTGAAATTGGGAGGGTCTATTCTCGAAGGACAATGTTAGAGGAAGGTTTTATGGGGCTAGACCCTCAATTCATAGAAAGTTTCCTAGCTATAAAGTCTATGTTAGAAGAAATGTATAGGGACTTTAGAAAGCATAAAGGTGAAGATTCATCAGGGTCTAAACAAGATAAAGAAGAAGATGAGTCTCATTTCCATGACCACTCAAAAGGAAAAGGGAAAGAGAAAAGCTTTCTCACACCTCCTAATAGCCCTGTGCATAATAAGAAAGCATCTTTGATCAAGCTAGATGTTAAATTTGACTTGCCTATATATGATGGAGAGTTGAATGCTGAAAAGTTGGAAAATTGGATTATACAAATTGATGTGTATTGCAGAGTACAAAACATAGACTTAGACAAGAGTAAGATTCAGCTGGCAAGCCTACGCCTAGGAGGCACTACCTTGGTTTGGTGGGAAGGCAGAAGCCAAGCTGATATGAAAAGCACGGTAAGAGCATCTTTGTCTAGAGTGACTTTGTTTTTGCCATTAAGAAACAATTCTATCCATTGGCCTACATGCAACAAGCCATGATGAGTTGGCAAACTCTTCGACAGTTGAAAGGGAAAAGTGTGCAAGGGTACACTCAAGAATTCAGAAAGAGAGCATTGATGTTGGGTATTTCACTAGACTCGCCAGAGACTCTTTTGAAGTAAATTGGTGGTCTACACAGCTACATGAGGCATACCATCTTCATGTTTAATCCCACTAGTATAGATGAGGTATCTGTACAAGCTACTCATCTAGAGGCTAGAGGAAAGAATGGCAATCCAGAAGTTGGGGGACCATCCCAACCCACTGTAAGCAAGAGCAAGGAGAAAAGAAAGTAGAAGTGGAAGCAAGGAAGGCTAACACTGCACAGAAAAGAAAAGCTTCATGCACTCACTGTAAAAAGGATGGGCATGATGAAGAGCACTGTCGGATTCTGCATCCAGCGCTAAGACCTAAGATGTCCGAGGGTAAGAAGAAGAAAATTGTTGCAGTTATTCAGAAAGATTTGGGGTCAAAATTAGGAGATGAAACAATTATTGCAGCCACAGGTATAAAAGGTAAGAATTGTGAAGCATCTACTAGTAATTCTTCTCAATCTATTATTGATGAAGAACGTGAGAGAAAAAGACATGAGCTTTTCCATATTCGAGTTGTTTCCAAATATCAAAAGATAAATACATTGTTTGATAGTGGCTCACAAGTAAATTTGATTTCTGAAGCAATTGTAAAAAAATTGGGATTAGCAACTACACCTCACAAGAAACCATACCCATTAGGATGGTTGAATGATAAGGTACAACTACAAGTGACTAGACAATGCAAACTCAAGTTTTCTTTTGGATCAGCATTTGTAGATGAGGTTGAGTTAGATATATGTGGAATTGTTTTGGGGAGTCCTTACTTGTATAATAGAAAAGCTATTTTCTATAGAGTTGAGAACAAGTATCTACTTATTAAAGAGGGAATCAAATACTTTGTAAGAGCTCATAAGCTCAAGAATAATTATACTCTCATAAATTCAGGGCAGATGAAAAGAATGATAAATTCATGCAAACAATTCTTACTAATGGTTATAAAGGAAAGGAAACCTGATAAAAACCAATGTATTTGAGGGTTGTGATGCTAAACGACAAACTGATATAGAAAAGATTGTTTCAGAGTATGATGTTCTGCTTCAGAAACCTAAAGGTCTGCCACCCAAAAAGGAAATAGTACATGATATTATTTTGCAGTAAGATGTTCCGTTGCCTAACATTGGAATATACAGGTTGTCTGCTTTAGAGAATGTTGGAATCAAGAAGCAGGTGCAGGATTTGCTCGAGAAGGGCTTCATCAGGCCTAGCACATCACCATGTGGGTCACCAATCGTTTTGGTGAGAAAGAAAGATGGATTGTGGAGAATGTGCATTGATTACCGAGCACTGAATAAGATAACAATAAAAAATCGTTATCCCCTTCCTCGCATAGATGATCTTTTAGATCAATTGAAGGAAGCTATTTATTTCACCAAGCTGGATTTGCACAGTGGATACCATCTGGTCAGAGTTGCAGAGCAAGATGCATGGAAGATTGCTTTCAAAACAAAGCAAGGATTGTATGAGTGGTTGGTTATTCCTTTTGGCTTAACCAATGCTCCTGCTACATTCATGAGATTAATGAATAATGTACTCAGGCCTTTTCTTGATGATTTTGTTATTGTGTATCTGGATAACATTCTGATTTTTAGTAAAACATGGGAAGAACACTTAGAGCATGTTAAGCAGACATTAGATGTTTTTAAAAGAGAACAATTTATGTTAAACTCTCAAAATGTGAATTTGGCAAAACATCTCTAAATTATTTGGGTTATATAGTAGGGGGAGGTGAATTGAAAATAGATCCCTCTAAAGTGGCAGTCATTGTAAACTGTCATAAACCCAAGTCTGCTACAGAAGTGAGAAGCTTCTTAGGAGAAACACAATATTGGAGGAAGTTCATTTCTAACTTTTCCTCAATTGCAAATCCCTTACATGCTTTAATAGGATTGAATAAGGTGTTTCAACGGGGAGGAAAACATCAGAAAACCTTCAACACCTTGAAAGAAAAAATTAGTACATCACCTGTACTAGCACTGCCAAATCTACAAAGACCATTTGAGATCCAAACTAATGCCAGTGACTATGCCATGGGAGCAGTGTTGACACAACACAGTAAACCCATATGTTATCATTATGAGACTTTCAATTCTGCAGTAGTTAACTATCCTACATATGATAAAGAATTGTATGCATTAGTTCATAGTGTGAAAAAGTGGAAACATTACTTAATGGGCAAAGAGACAGCAATACATACTGATCATCAACCACTTCAATATCTACACTCCCAAACTAAGTTGCAACAATCAAGACATTACAAATGGATGGGTTTTCTACAATAGTTTCATTTAGTCATCAGATATAAAAAGGGCATACACAACAAAGTTGCAAACCTGTTATCTAGACCCATTATAAACGCATCTACCATACTTAAGCATAACTCTGTGCTACATGAAATCTACATAGAACAATATTCTCAGGACATGGACTTTAAATATGTATATGCAACTTTGAGTCAAGTCAAAAGAATAGAAGAATTTAGCTATCATATGAAGGACCGACTCTTATATCATTGTGGGAAACTCTGCATTCCACAAACTGAGAGAGTAAAGATAATTAGGGAAGCACACACTTCTATGATATCAGGTCACTTTGGGGTAAGTAAAACAGTTGCGCAGCTGCAAAGGTTCTGCTGTTGGCCAAGAATGAATGAGACAATTTCTAGATATGTAAAACGATGTGCTATGTGTGCTAAAAGCAAGCCCAACAATAGAAAACTAGGCTTGTACACTCCATTGCCAGTTCCTTCTCACCCTTGGGAAAGTGTTTCCATGGATTTTGTTGGAGGACTGCCTAGATCTAGGAAAGGTCATGATTATCTATATGTTGTTGTGGATAGGTTCAACAAAATGTGTATTTTGATACCCTATAGTAAACAGATTACAACTGAGAAAACTGCAAAAATGTTCTTTGAACATGTATGGGTTCATTTTGGATTGTCCATTTCCATTATATCTGATTGAGACACCCGATTTGTGGGGAAGTTTTGGTCAAGTCTGTGGGAAATGATGGACACCAAATTAAGGAAGAGCACAACTTTTCATCCACAAAAAAATGGCCAGACAGAAGTAGTAAACAGGACAGTGATCCAGTTATTGAGAGGGTATTGCAGCAAACATCCTCAGCTTTGGGATGAACACTTGTGTTATGTGCAACATGCTTACAACAGAGCCAAACACTCTTCTACACAGAGATCTCCTTTTGAGAATTGTTTTGGTTTCACACCAAGGTCCCCGTTGGATTTTGTCTTTGGTAAAGATACCATGGTTGATAGACACAGTGATGTGGACAAGGCAACCAGGTTCATTGAACAAATCCAGGAGATCCACTAGACAGTACAGGAACAGTTGAAAAAGAGCCAGGCCAAGTACAAGGCTAGGCATGATAAGCATCGGATGGAGCATAGTTTTCAAGTTGGAGACCAAGTCTAATTGTATATCAGCAAGGACAGGATGTAAGGTGAAGGCACAAAGCTAAATCCTATCAGGTATGGACCTTTTAGGATACTCGAGAAAATTGGTGAAAATGCTTTTCACCTTGATCTACCAGCGTACATGCACATCTACTCAGTCGTAAATTCGATTGCTTGAGACTATTTGAACCTTCGATGATTGAGGATCCTGAAGAGAAAAGTCAATTTCCTTCTATTGATGACCTGCTACCTGAGTATCTCAATGAGTTGCAGGAAGATACAATGTTGCACAGGAAGGTGAGGACAATGCGCAGGGGAGATATTTAGTACCTCAGGATTGAGCTCAAAGGTTCAAAGCCAAGCAGTGCAAAGTTGATTGAAATTGGACAAGTGAGAAAACAGTATCCTCACTTAGTTGATGCTTGAAAACTAATTTTTTGTGGTCCAAAAGCTTTTTCAGTGGGAAGGCTGTGATCCGAATTGGATCCATAAAAGACTTTCAAGAACCATGACTATATCAGATCGGAGAAAATCTCTAAGGAAATCCAAAACAACGATTAAGAATACCCTGAACTAGTGGCAATGGCAGCCAACGTGGAACGACGAGGACCTTCATCAAAGTGCACTGACCAAGGCCCATGGAGACTACGCGGGAAGAAAAATTAGCCCCTGGGAGCCCTTGATCGGGAAATAGAGGTGGATTTTGTTAGCGCTAGTCGCACATCATTGGGTGAATAGGGATGAAATGGAGGAAGCCTTAAGCACTCGGACGCATGGCGAACCGGAGAACCACAGGCAAAAAGGAAAAAGCGCTAAAAGGACAAAGGCGGGACCCGCGCTCTGGAAACCGGCGGTATTGATCAGGGTGCCCTCAAACGGTAAATGGTTTTGGAGAAAGCGGAGCGATCCCACTCAACGATCTACGCGTGGCAGGCAGAGGTGAGAGAAAACCGCCATTGATTGTGCGTTATCGGTCGAGCAGGTCAACCGCACGGGACGTGTGTACAGCGTTGGATCTGGGGAATCCAGATCAAATGGTTGAGATTGCGCCTGATGGAGGAAATGGAATCAATGAGGGATTAAGCCGCGTTTGTAAAGATTTGAGGTTTGTTTGGCTGCCACGGTGGAAGAAAGACTTCATCCACGATGAAACTAAATAAATGAACCGACAAAGCAGGCTAGCGCTATTTAGAGGACACATGGCCACTTCCCGGGCATTCTTGCTAATGCCGAACAAGGAACTTCAAGCGCAGCTACAGAAGGTGAATCGACAGAGGCAGAAGAGGAACTGAATGAGCATGAGTTTGAATGGCTAAAAGCCATGAACAACGAAACAGAATACATAGTTGAACACTGAGAGACAGACACTAGAGAAGAAGGTAGTAAAGCAACAGCAAGAAGAGACAGAGGGCCGAGTAGCTTGACAACGTTGAGCACCAGAGCTTGAGAGATTCAAGCCATCCCATAGAGGAATCTGTCTGGGCTGAGCACCACGTTATGCTCTTGCAACTGTAGACCAGAAGGTCACAGAGTTGGTAAGAAGAAGTAGAGTCTGTGTGCTCCAGTGGCTTGGGGAATCCAAGAAACACCCTGCCAAGAAAAGCCTGCTTTAGGAGAACTCACATTGAGTCCCTGTATTGTAATTCTCTGCTCAAGGGCACAATAAAACAAGGCCACCACTAAAAGCTGGACCAGAGATGTAGCCCAGGAGAACAGGGTGAACTACTTATTAAAATTCTTGTGTCTTTATGTTTGATTACTATATTTCTTTATATCTTTCCATTTTAAACGTTCTGTGTATTGGCAATCTGATTGATTCATTGTTTCAATAACACAGAACACACACCAACACATGAGTCTGTAATACCTTTGTCTAATAAATCTTTAACTGATGTCACTCATAGGGTGAATATCAGATTAGTAATGATTTTTATATCTTTCCAAGAATACTCTTTTCAATTCATCCCATGTCCTTATAGAATTTGCTCCGAAATTCATGAACCATCTAAGAGCTTTATCCTTCAATGTTGTTGGAAACAAATTCAATTTTTGAATGTGTAATGTGTAGCCATAAGATCTACAAATGATTTCAAATTCAAAAAGAAATGTTTCTGGGTTTTCTGATCTCATACCTTTGAAGTTAGGAAGTACAAATGGAGGGATATTCTTCATTTGAACAGTGACATCAATTTCTTGAATGGGAAATCCAAAAGGATCTCCATCCATTTCTTCATCCTCCTTTTTCATCTCCTCTACCTGCAAAAATAAGAATTCATGATGTGGATGTGTGGCTCTTACTGCACCACGTGATATAGTGGGGGTGGTAGGTGATTGAAGGTTTTTTTTCTTATAAAAATGATATGCAGCTAAATTATTTATACATCTACATGCTTTAATCATGCATCTAGAAAAAAAATGAAAAATGAACTCTAGACTGAAAGCTAGTTCCTATGCACACTATCCCGGCAACGGCGCCAAAATGTTGAGGCAAATTAATTACCTATCATTTAATCGTCAACCTGAGGGTTTCGTAAAACTTGCGAAGCATGCGTGCACTATATATGCTAGAAATTAACTTCCAATTTAGATCAATCTATCTACGAAACCAAATAACGAAAAACCAAATCCATCTATTCGAATTCAACAATAAATTCAAAAGAAATCATAGTAGATTGCACGGAATTGAAATATTAATCTACCACACTTGCAGGAATTGAAAAGAACACCACTCTTTCAGAAATGAAATTGCATGAAATGAAATCTACTCTAAGGGATCATGTATACATTATCAAACCAGGATCCTATGAAATGAATAATCAAATCCACACGATATGAAATGAAAACAAAAACAATCATTCTTAACCTCTAGATATGAAAGAAAATAAAAACAATCACTCTTAACCTCTCACACAGGGAAAGGTATGAAAGAAATCAATCTTAATTTATGAAAGCAATAAATATTAATCTATGGAAAACAATAAATCTTAATCTATGAAAAACAACAAATCTCACACATTATAGATGGCCAATCCAAAAGCATGAGGGATGGAAATTTGAGAGGCTCCAAATACAAGCATAACCAAATCAAAGTGAACATCACTCATGAGCATGGTGCCAAATCCAAATTCTATATTCAAAACATGAGAATTTCCCCAACTTTTCACATGCCTTTGAAAGGAAGAGGCTCTCCTATTTATACCAAAACATAAGAAGCTACCTCATTAATGAAGGTCCATTATTGTTTCCCTTGATACCTAGAAAATCTCACAGAGTTACAACTCAAATAGATAATGATGAGACACATATCCTCTTTGACCTTTATCTAAATCTTCTTTCATATCTTGAAGGGAATTCGAATTTGAGCATTGGAGGCCACATAAGGGTGCCTTGGAAGCTTCCAAATGACCTACACATGTCATGAAACTCAAGCCACTTTTAAGTATTAGCAAGTATATGTCATTTTTCTAAGTTTTAACCATTTAATTCACTTCTAATAGTAGAAATCATTAACTTTTGGAAAACAGAAAGGTAACCCCATATAATTATGAAAATGGAGGCTAATGAAAGGTTATATTGTCATGGAGTTGCAACATGTGAGTGAAATGGTGGTGATAAAGGTGAAAGTGGATGATAATTTTAATACATTTTGGAGACTCTACATCAACTGAGTATCTTCTTGGTGTGTTTTCCAAATGAACCTCAAGGCCGTCTTATATATTTCTGTTGGCAACCAACGACCTAGATAAAATCATAAACAAAGGTTCAGATCATTTTGGCTTGATCCGTGGATTTTTCTAGAAGATTCACCCTTGATTAGATTAATATCCATTAATATTTTAATTTTCCTAAGTTTAGACTTATGAACCACATTAAAAATATTAATTATTTTAAACAAATCACTTTTGGGTGGAATTTTCCAAAACACTTTATGGGTTCTTTGGAATACATGTTCCCAAGCCTCCCCGCAAAATTTGAGGCTTAGAGCACATCTGATGCTACCCCAAATCAACACTCCCTCTTAGCGAGGAATGTGCTCTAGCAATCTACTACTACTACATACTACTTTGACTCTAAAGCATCGTCCTCTACGCTGTTGATGTTTGTCATGCTATCCACCAACTACTGCGCTACTACTGTGTTAATTTTTGGTATGTTCTATGCTAGCGAAATTTATTTAAATTTTCACAGTTAGCAATCATATCAGCATTAAAGTAAACTGCAGATAGAACATAAATATAAATCACAGAAGACAAGCCAAGACAAGAGGACACAAGATGTGGCGCCAGCCAGGGACAAACCCCACAATGTGGGGAACCCTTGATCAATTCTTCTTTTATGTTCTTCAAAGTTCAGCAGAGAAAGAGAGAGAGATAGTACATTTACAATAGAAGTCAATCAATTTGACTTTTGATATCGGCATGAGATCAGTTGAAGACATATTTCTTCAACTGATTCTCTAAGGTGACTCGTTCACCTATCATAGTGCTGCATCTCGTCTATTTGCTACACATTACCTTGTGACACCTCGCTGTATTGTCACATGTGTTGAACCTTGATGACTGAGCTACTCTCATCTTCATGCTGCTCATCATGCTGCATCTTCCATGGTCTTATTCATCATCAAGCTGCCCATGCTCATGATCTCATTCATCATTATGCTGCCCATGCTCATATCATCATGCATCATTATGCTACCCCTGCTCATATCATCATGCTGCTTATTATGTTACCCATGATCTCATACATCATGTTGCCTTCCTTCAGAGACAGATGCTCCAACTGTTTCGGCAGTCGGTAGTTCCGGATTTTTCGACAGTTCCGGCGTTTCCGGCGTTTCCGACTTTTCTGGATTTTCCAAATTTTTTGGCTTTTCCGATATTTCGGGCTTTTCCAGCATTTCCGATTTTTCCGGCAGTTCTGGCTTTTCCGACAGTTCCGGAAATTTCAGCAGTTCCGGCTTTTTCGGCTTTTCTGGCTTTTCCGATATTTCCTCTTTTCTGGCTTTTCCGGAAGTTCTGGCTTTTCAGGATTTTCCTTAAGATCTCTCCTCCTACTAAAAATCAAAGACAAGTAGAGAGAGGAAGAGATTCAAGTGTGTGTAGAAATGACTTGAAGTCCTCTTCTATTTGTACTAAAATGTAGAGGTTGAATAGACATGATTGTTGGGCTTTTGAGCCTACATAAGTTGTTGGCCGACTTAACAATTTGTCCATAACATAAATAAATTCATAACTTCATAAATATTTATCAGAATTAGATGATCTTTAGATCAATCCTACACCTCTCAATGAGAGGGATCTAATAAAAATATCAGTTGCCATAAATAATGACCCACATGGAGTTTGGCCCTAGTTGCCAATTTTAACACTCCCTCTCAACTAGGAAGAACTCCATCCGCTGATCCATATGTCCAACTGTATATCTCTACTATCAGTTCCCTGCACTGCTTTGCTCAGCTCTGCTAGCTCTGCTCAACTCTGTTGGCTCTGCTCTGCTCAGCTCAGATCTACTCTATTGGCTCTGCTCTACTCTGCTGGCTTTGCTCTGCTTTGCTCATCTCTACTAGCTCTGCTCAACTCCGCTGGCTCTGATCTGCTCAACTTAGCTCTACTGAACCATGAAGAAGAATAAGTGGTCGAGAATGTGTCATACCATTCTCCACTGACCCGAAGTCAGTCTCAGAGTGTGTACCGCTAGTCCTAGACCAGTCCTCAACCGACACAAAGTGAGTGTCATAGTAGGTACAACTCCTACCACTGGTTCCAAACCAGTACCGTATTGACTCGAGGTCAGTCTCAGAGTATGTACCACTAGTCCCAGACCAGTCCTCAACTGACCCGAAGTCAATGTCATAGTGGGTACAACTCCTACCACTGGTCCCAGACCAGTATCAATGATCCCAGAACAATAAATGTCATCCTACATAGGGAGTACGACAGATATAGCGATGCATCCATCGGTACTACTATTGTCCCTATCCTCATTTCCCTGCTCATTGATCAAATGAGAGGTACTTCCCATGAGTCCCAAACTGCATGGGTAGGATGCCTCGACAGGAGAACTTAATCAATCATGTCCTCATAGGAGAACTAATCATCCTGCTACACAATCGCCATGGAGAACACATCATCCAGGCCTCACAAGAGAACTAATCATCCTGCTACACAATCGTCATGGAGAACACATCATCCAGACCTCACAGGAGAACTAATCATCCTACTACAAAATCGTCATGGAGAACACATCATCCAGACCTCACAGGAGAATTAATCATCCTGCTACACAATCGTCATGGAGAACACTTCATCCAGACCTCACAGGAGAATTAATCATCCTGCTACACAAGAGAGTGAATCATCCTATCCCACAAATGAGGGAATCATCTTGTCCCACAGGAGAGCAAATCATCCTGTCCACAAGAGAGTGAATCATCTTGTCCACAGGAGAGCGAATCATCCTGTCCCAGTGCGCACCACCAGGGGAGGGTGAGCCACCCTGTGGTCATATGTTGCTACAGTAAGAACCGCAAGCCCCCAGAGCTCCTAGAGCTCAATGTATGCAACATGCAAGACCCTTGTACAAGGGTCTCTTGATGACTCCAAGTCATTCGGAAAAATCACAGATTTGATCTTTCCCCTTGGGCATAGACAAAGTGTAGCGACCTGTATATCATCCAATAGCGATAGAGCTTCCTTTCTCATAGACTTACCATACTCCAAATAGCGTAGTATCTGATGTCTATCTACTGGAGCAATCATCGAATACGAGATTCCTCAATAATCGAATCCCACCTTTGGTTGTCACAGAGAATCACAGTGGTACAGAAAGCTCACTTGAAGAGCTTCCCCAACCAGGCAGCTTCATACGAGATCATACTCGTAGATATGTATCCGGTCTCAGCGGTACTTTTAACAACGGACTTCTACTTCCTGCTCATCCATGATATCGAAAAAGAATCCAAAGAGAAATAGCACTAAGAAGTGCTCCAATGATCCTCCACACGGCCTGCCCAATCAGCATTCGAATAATCATGCAGTTTCATATTTCGGACAGTGTATCTCAATCCATGAGAGATTGTGCCCCGAAGACATCTCAGAAGATTCTTGGCACCAATCCATTGAGGTTCAACCAAATATGAGCTCACCATGCTAACTGCAAAACATATGTCTGGACGGAAGTTCACCAAGAACATCAATGCAAATGAGTTTATGAGATTCAGAGGCATTTCCCAAATCTGGTTTGACATCACTACCATATAACGTCTGAAAGTTAAGATCCTAGAGGTAGTCACAGGCTTGCAGTTCACCATTCCACATCTTGAATCCAACTCCCTCTTACTTATGCAAATGAGAGGGTCTGCACCTGTTAGAAGTAGGTCATCCTCATAAGGTGATGGTATGTGAGGTCTATCATCCACAACCTTTGAATGGTTTGGATCCGTTTCACTCCTAGTGAATCTCAGCTTTATCAGACAGCTATCGATCCTCTCATACTATGCCTGGGGTGTTTTGCTTCAAGCCACAAAGGGATTTCTTCCACCTGCATATGTGAGATTCCTGATTATCAATCTCAGACCCCTTGGGTTTTTCTAGACCTATGGACCTGCTACATGAGGGGAATGGTCCCCTTGTAAGATTTTCCTTCGGTACATCTCAGACATGTACTTTCATGCTCCTTTTGAATTCAGGCATCCCTGTCACCATTTGACTCAAAGACCTTCGGTGCTATGTGAGAATGGACATGGTCCCCAATGGACTTCCTGCAATTTGATACAACCCTGAAATCAAAAACATCTTTGAAAATTCTATTTCCAAACACGTACCTTTCCATCGATGAGTGCCACCCTGAAACCTTTGACTTCCATTTTCGAGATGGACACCAAGTTCTTCTTGCGATCAAGTACATAAAATTGATTCGAGGTTCTTTGCTTTCTTTGAAGAGTCAACCATTTCCTTGATGACCTGCATTACCTTCAGACACTCCTTCGCATAATGGCTGAACTTATTGCAACCAAGGCATCCG
>APFE030977450.1:59625-70024 GCA_000404065.3 Pinus taeda | reverse complement strand
CAAGTAGATACTTCTCTGACAGATGTACACAGAACACTGTACCAGAAACCACATAGCAGAAACAGAACCCAAAACACAGCAGCAATAAGCAGAAACAGCTAGATCACAACTTAAAGCATATACGCAATTTCAACCGTCTGCAACTTGCGTGCATACGCATTTGTGTATGGAACAACCTACGTATACGCGCCTTTACTTCCCCCAAACGGCGTGTATACGCGCCTTTGCTTCACTGAACCTGCGTACAGATCTATAAAGGACAACACACTCTTCCAGATATTCAATCACAGATTATCAGACTTATAGATCAGACAAGCGTCACATCAAGCAGATCAAAATCATACAGAGATACTATCATTTAGGCTTAAAGATTATGACCCATGAATAGACCTTATCCTTCCTTTTGCGCTAAAGTTCCTCCTTCCTTCAAATCCAGATCTGCATCACCATCCAATATACCAGCTCTAGCACTTTATTAGATCTTCAATAATCATTCAGATGGTGATTTGTCACAAGATCTCCTTCCTCTTTTATAGTCATAGGCCTTCCCCAATACCATGGTCCAAAACCATAACATTTCAATACCATGAACCCAAAACTAGGGATCGACACAATTGACGAGACACCATGGTCTAAAACATAGGTTCAAGTTCCAAGATCTAACTGCCATGGACCAAAAGAATGATCACCAACATATACGCGCTTTTGTAATGTATAACCCGCGTGTATACGCGTCTTCGTCTAGATGAACCTGCGTATGTGTATTTTTCTACTTTCTGAGGCCTGAACTGAGATCTGTTACCAAAGAAGGTTGCCATCAAGGACAACACCTATGCCATAGCTCCAAACTTGTGCCATAATGCCAACACACTTGGGGTATTATCAGGATCCAATTTTAAAGTTCCATATTCAGTTTCAAGTAGTTGGAGATTGCTTGATATTTATTGTAAGGTTAACCTTCAATTTCTCATATGTTTCAACTGGTTTGTTAAAGTTGTTTTATCTTATTTCTTTATTCAGTTTCAAGTAGTTGGAGATTGCTTGATATTTATTGTAAGGTTAACCTTCAATTTCTCATATGTTTCAACTGGTTTGTTAAAGTTGTTTTATCTTATTTCTTTGAACCAAATGCAAAAAGATTGGTCTCAGTTTACCATGCCCAAATAGTTAATGTGTGATTTTTGTTGAAGGGGTTTAAAACTATTGCAACATTATTCCTAGTTTATGCAAAGTGATTGTGTCAAATTTAAAGCCAATTTATACTAGATAACAAATTCATAAGACAACGTATAATATTTAGAAATTCTCGATAAGGGTTAATGATATATTTATTAAACTATTTTTTTAATGATTTTTTTTTTAATTTTCCAAAATTGTTTTAGGAACTAAGTATTTTTGATTAGAAACTAATGTTTGTTATCCCATCTATAGTGACTAATGATTTAATTTATATAAGTATGCTAATTATAATTTAGTTGTTAAATTAATAGTAAAACAATTGTTATTACGAATTATTCATAAATATTAATTAACTTATCTTTACAATTCAATTTAAAAATTAATTTAATTCTAAATCACAAATTTAAGATTATTCGAACTCACTTTTGTTCTTCAAAATAAAGAGACGCCATTTGAGAGATAACAACAAAAATTTTGTTTTATATTCTCATGCCTTCACTATCACAAACATAATTGCATTCAACTCTATATCAATCACGTTCAATTCCCATGAACTTTGTAGGAGAGAATTGGTTGTGCAAAACAAATTTCTTGGAATTAGAATCTCATTGAGTTGAAACCAAGTTTCTCCATATCGATTTGAACCAAACACTGCCAAAAAAATAAAGTTATAAAGCTTCATTACAACCAATGAGGTAGGGTGCTCACCAAAAAGCAACATTTTCACTTTCATTTCTATTTTTTATGAAGGCTTTAATTGATCATCTCACACTTTGTCAGTTGTTCATACTCCAATTAGCTATATTTAAACTAAGTAGCAGGTACTAGCTACTACATAGCATGTGCATATCATAATTAAAAGTGTAAGCAGACATTGTAACAACTCTCCAAATTCATTATAGAGCTGAAAAGGCAATATATTTTCCATATATTGTTCTATAATATACTTCTTTTTTATTTTCTTTCGCATACTATTCTAGCACATCTCTCAACCTCGTGCTCATGACTCATCATTTTAGGTAACTAAATGACAACATTGAATGCCCATGCAGAAAACACGAGAGCTCCCTTGTCAGGTATGAACAACATGCATGCTGGAATGGGCACATCTCTCAACTTACATGGTCATGACTCATCATCTTAGACAACTAAATGACAATGTGGAAAACAAAAGCTCCCTTATCAAGTACTAACAAAAAGCGTGCTGGAATGGGCATATAGTCCTACTATGGAGTTTGAAATCTAGATCCAATCATCTCCATACAACATTACTTATCATATATTCCTATCCTAGGTTTAAAATCTAATCACATCCAAATAACATTAATGTAGAAGTATTTTGATGGCTTAATATTTGAATTCATACATCATAATTATTTTAATTGTTTAATAGTTATAAAGATTATGTATTTACTTGATTATGTTGAGAGATGCATTTTTCTAAGTTTAAAACTCAACATTTCATTAGTTTAAATAGATACTATAAAGGATTTTTTGTTGCCTTAATTGTATGCTCATGGGAAACCAGATTAATAGGACAAGTTGATGATCTTAAGGTTGTAAAGACCTCGTTTAACTAGATCATCAGTTAGATAAAAGAAGTTTCCAAAATACATTTGCAGTGCCAACCAATGTTTGACATATAAAACAACAAAAATGAGCATATGGTTATTGAGAGACTTCATCTACTAGAAAGAAATAAAATATGCACTAGGCTACAATTGGCTATATGAAGCGACCCATAAAGAACAAGAGGAGCATGGGTAGTGCGGAGCTGAGAGTAGAGGTGGTTGGCATTGACTCCAAACTCTAAGGCATGTTCATTATATCGACCATGCACACTATGATCATATTCTCAGCCATGAGCATCCCAACCCCATGCGAAGCTTCAGCCATTAGTGTCGCAACCAAAAACACCCCAGTCAGGAGTTCCTTGACCATGATCATTCCAGCCACAATCTCCCCAATAATGAGCCCTCCAACTACAAGAACCCCAACCATGATCAGCTCCACCACGAGCACCCCGACCATGAACTTCTTGTGAACTCGCACCTTGACTCTGAGCATCCTTATGATTATTTCATTTACGATGATGCCCTGCCCTGCAAAGCCAAGAGCCAGTGGTTCTCTAGCCCTGAGCTAAAGAATTGATGTGAATTAAGCTACTCAAGTGAGAGCTTGGTATGCCAATTACTCCAAGGTGCCTGAATCTTCGACGCCAACTAGAACTATTCATTATTTGGCCTCCAGTGGCACAGGTAAGATTCCAATAGGAGGTCCTTTGCTTGAAGTGAAGGAATTCCCCTCCAGATTTTTCATTGTCACATAATGTGTCGATCGTATGGAAAGGAGAAAAAATATCCTCAGTGATAGATGGAATAGAAGGTTGAGGTTTGCAAGCCATCTTAAACCCCAAAAAGCCCAAGAAAATGTAGGACGTGTGTTGGAGGCAAAATAAGAGGTGCATTGATACACAGATTCACCAACCTAAAGAGAACAAAAGAATGCCCAAGGAGGGGCCTATGGAGGTGGACATGGTAGCAATAAAAAATGATGACATGATAATTAATGGCCAACATGTCCTGCAATGGTGAGGGATAGATAGTAAAAGTTTGTTGAGGGTGTTGGTGATCTAAATATAGAAGCTTGCATGCTTGAAGGCTACCTATTTCTCACAACTCAAGGTGTCAATCCATGCCATTATAATTTTTCATCATTTCCCTATAATATAGAGCCAAGAAAGTGTACCTTCCCACTAAGTTTGTTAATGACCACAACGTGTGAAGAGTTATCATGGAATACATATACATTGGGATGTGCATGGTACTAGGTAGGTGGTTGAAATCCCCATTTATTCTAATCATTATAGTGACGTTTGTCTTGTACTAGCACCCATCATGGGGGAGAGGTCTTGTAGGGAAAGGGAGATGCATGAGATCTACAATGGATCGGGAAGATCTTGAGACCAGAGTGACTCCAGGTAGGGAGTCTTGTTGTCAAGGGCATAGTTTGTAAGATGATCAACTATCATGTTGCCCGAGCGATGAATGTGAGAGAGTAATGGGCAATTGATGCATTGAAGAAAGGAGGCTACCACATTGATGTGATTTTTAATTCTCCAGTAACCAAATATTTTGGAGAGTTTTGTGCCACATTGAAGTTATTTTAGGATGTTTATGATGAGTACGGAGTCCCCTTTGATAATGAGCTGATGGCAGTGGAGTTTCAGAGCTATGGTTAGGCCCTGTTGAAGCCCACACAACTCAACTTATTTGTTTGTAGTGACACCTATTCTACCAACATAGATATTAAGGATGTTCCCCTCACTGTGTCTGAAGACTCCTCCAAAACGGGCAGGCCTTGGGTTACCCCATGATGCTCCATCAAAATTTAGCTTAATGAAACATGAAGGAGGAGAATACCACTTCGAGGGACTATCTGTCCAAGGAGGGACTAAAGGATTGGGTGAAGACAAAGTTGTAGCATTGATACTTACATACTATGGTATAATCTGTTATATTGGGGGACATTCCCAGTCCTAAGAGGCCCAATGCTAGGTGGTTATAGTCTCTTGAAGTTGTGAAAGTATGATGTTTCGTCTATCTTCCCATCAGATTGAGGAGTTCTTGAATATTTGGGTGTTTCTCTCTTTTTAGATGTTCCAGATGATGAAGCCTAGGATTAGATGCCATGCTTGATTTAGAATGGGACTTTTGAAGGGGGACTTTGTCCAATTTTCAAGTGAGGTGGAGATAGAGTGGGGCCTAAGATTATAACACCTAAATGCAATTGTTATATGATCCCAGAGCTTAGAAGAGAATGGACATGTGAGAAATAGATGAGTGTGGTTCTCCTCATGAGTGGTTTATAACATGTAGATGGAGGGACCCTTAAAAACCCTCTTTTGTAGCTTGTCCTAGGTTAATGTTTTTCTTTTGATAAGTAACCATAGGAAGAAGGTTAATTTTGGCCAATGTCTAAGCTTCCAAATATGCTTCCATATGTGTTGTGATTCCGTCCTATGTGTTTCTGTTAAAGGCTTATAAGCCTCCTTGAGATTGAAGCTTCCAGATGAGTCATATCCTTGGCAGAGAATGTCATGACCCTCTCATAATGGGATGTTTCTGGTTGCTAGCCCTAGCTTTAGAAGTTTTTTCTCATCCATGTGATCCCTGGAGTATGTTGGTGATTGAACCTTCTAAGAGTGCCAGAGTAAATTAGGAGGTCCTGGATCCCAGTAATGAGCTACTATGGTGATACCACAATGCTGACAGTTGTGGAAAATGTTGTGCAAATGATCCAAATAAGAGAGCTTGGACCATCGGTTCCATGAATCCTCCCAAAAGAGGGTTTTCAGCCCATTGTGAATTTCCCAAAAGTAGTGACTCTAAGTTAGGGACTTATAGTTCCAAGCAACATTCCATAGGTGAGATCCTTGAGGGAACTCTATCATGCATACAAGCTAAGAGGAATGCAAGCCTTGAGCATATTTATTAGTCCACATTTGACATCATTTAGCTATGGGGTTCTTGATCCACCTCCACAAAGATTTAACACTCAAAGCATAGTTTGATATCCTAGAGTCTCTTAATCCAAGGCCTCCTACTAATTTTAGGAGACACATCCTGTCCCATGCTACCAAGGCCCACTTTTTCTCCAGGGACGACCCTCCCTAGAGGAAGGAGCACTAGAGGGTGCATATTTTATTTATAATGGTTTTGGGGGAAGATAAGGATGACAGGAAGTAAGTGGGCATGGACTGCAAAAAAATAAATAAAAAAGGTGAAGTGGCTAACAAAATTTAGGGCTCGAAAGGTCCAATTGGAGAGTTTGTCTTCAAACTTCAGGAGAAACTCTTCCCACACATACAAGCGAAGGGGATTGATAGTGAGGGGTTCCCCCAGGAATTTGGTCAGAAGAGGTCTCTTTTTAAAACCTAGTAGACAAGATATATGAATCCATATAGCTTGGGAGGTATTGAAGAAAAAAATTGTGATTTTCTTTTGTTAATATCAACACTTGAGGCTGCATCAAAAGTGTGAAGGATTCTTTTGAAATCCACTACGTCTCGAATGGAGGGTTGGCCCATTAGGAGGGTGTCATCCACAGATTTTTGATGAGTAGAACACTGATGGGAAGAGCCCAAAGGGAGGCCTTTTATAGGGAAAATTTTAAGAAACTCCCCCTTGCCCAACTCATGTATAATAAATGGGTGAATCCCCACAGTACTTATAAAAATGTACAGACTATTTTTTCAATTATATAATATGTATATATAATTTTTTGGCAAATATTTTATTGAATCATAATTTTTTGTTAAATCTTGGCTATTTTTTCACTAAATTATAAAGCATTGTAAACTCATTGCAAATAGTGTTAATTCTCAACATAGTGTTTTGTGGCTAAGTCAGTGACGCTATGTTAAAAGTGTTCAACAACTTAACAACTTATATTTTGGCACTGGGTGAGATTAGTGTAACATCTTGGAAAAGTTCAAAGGACCATTAATCTATGTGAAAATATTTCCCTACCCACATGTTTCAAGTTTTGGTCTTTCACATTTTTAAGAGCATTTTCTCCACTTGGTGAGTTGTAGTAGGGTTGGTTTTATGGCATTTGGGGGAAATTAGGTTGGTTAGGAGTTATTTTTTTGAGATAAATCTCAAACCCTTATTGTGACTAGTACTAAAAATTAGTGCAGGTCAAGTTGTTCCACCAAATAACTATTGATAATTAGTTAAAATTTTAAAAACCTGATTCTAAAAGAATACATCTATAAAGATAATAAATAATAAATAATATTAAAAATATTTATTATTATTTTTTTGTGTAAGCTTGGTAGATCCCTTTTCTATTAATATTTCATGAAAATAAGTTTGATTTCAATGAAACTGCAGGTGGCCTCAACCTGCCTGCAGGAAACTAGGTCTGTTGGCCACTTGTTTGCATCAAACGTTGTCCAAAATTTGAAGAGTTTTTCTTACCATCCATGATACATTGGCAACTTTATCATCTATATAATTCTTGCTAAAAAAATAAATGCTAACCGTCATCTAGACAAAAATATATTGGCTGATCTGCTTCATTCATATGAAGAATCAACTAGGGCTGGGGCTTTCATGCTTCAACCCAGAACTTCACTTCTCATCATATTCTAGAGACTCTGTTCGATCCTATTATGACCGAGGTTGTTGTGGTATAGTTGCATTTGGACAGGTTGTTGCTCCCTCTGTAGGTCCTTCATACTTGGCTATGCTGGTCTATCCTCCTCCAGGTATTCTCTTTCTTTATAGGTTTTCATAGCACGGGCCAGGATGTTTTTCATGACCCAATACTATTGGATGATTTGGTGAAACAATGTTTGGCGACCTCTGGTATTACCTAGATCTTTGACGATTGTTTCCCATTCCTCTACCTCAATCTCTGGATTTTCAATGTTTGTGTTTAGTTCTCTTTCCCATTCGAAGATTACATATTTCACCTCAGCCGGGGTTCCTATGTAGTATGTGTTGATAAGGTTTTGCATACTCTCTTCCCTATTTTCCTACCTCTTTTTCTGGGTCCTTTTCTTGAAGTCGATTCCACACCTTTCATCTTTTTTCTGTCTTTCCCGGTCTTCTGTTTCCTTTCCTTCGTGGTTGGTTTCCTTCCTTCGCCATCCGATTCTTCTTTCTACTTTTTTATTTCCTATCCAAGTGGCTCACATGGACCGCGGCTTGGTGCTCACTAGCGTGGTTCAAGTGCCAAGTCGTCAAAGTCCTCTGCACTCTGGTTTTTAAGCTACCTATAATAGAAACTAGAAATAAATCATTATAAACCGTCATCAAATTTACCATAGTGGACTCATAATATTTTGTGCTCTGTAAGTTGGTCTTGTAATTGACATCATTCCTTATGCTCTTGTTTGGATACTCGGCCTAAGAATTGGCCTCGATCCTTTCAAAATTCCCCACATACTTCCCCCATTCCGGGTGAGACTTCTCAAGAGCAAGCGCTTTCATCCACTCTATGCACTGAAGACTTTGATGACCCCCATCTACTCCCATGTTCCCCACTCTCCCCACATAGATTTGAAGGATAGTAACAACACCATCGTCCTGGGTGCTTACCATGAGAATTTGAATAGCCTCTCTATTCAGCTCCCACAAGAATTCCCTGCACCTCCACCCTACTATAATCCCAATCCTATCACCCAATTTCCTAGCTTTCTTTCTTCCCTGGTTTTCTCCACCCCAGAGGGCAAGACAATGCTTCTCATTTTCCCACCAGATTGCAATTCTTATTCTGGTCCCCAAAAGTGCTACCCTTTGCCTATGGGTCCCCTTGATGGAGCTAAGCAAAAACCCACTTTGGGCGGTTTCCCTTCCCTAGTTTCGGCCCCAGTTACTTCACCTTCTTCTATGTACCTTTTCCAAATCTAGGATCGACTCTAGATTGAAAAAAATAAATCCTGCCGACCAGTCGAGGGAGGCACCAAGGGCAGGAAATACTTCTAGCCTTCCGTAATTATCCATAACACCTTCCTTCTCTATCCACATACCCATCCTTAACAGCTTAAAGAAAGTGTTCCTACAGATGCAGTGGAAACCACTTAGGATGGCCCTGTTGGCCGCAATTCGACTCATCCTTCTTCTTATACCCTAGAACCTATCTACCCCGAGGATAAAATTAGGAGTCCCAACCCCCCTTGCCCGAATAGAAAGATATTCTATCTCCCCCAAGATTGACAGGCCAATTACCCAAGAAGACCAGGATGCCTTAGCATTTAAATCAACTGGGGACACCATTAAATTAACCATTGTTCTTCTTCTAGATTCACTTCAGTGCCTATTTCGAAATGAATCTTTGTAGGAGCGAATTCATGTTTTCCAAACAATTGTAAGTGAAAGCAGAGAGCACGTACCAAGTTTTACAATCAAAAGTCAATGTTGCTTGACGTCCTCCAACCCTCGGCTCTTACCACCTTCAACTGCACATCCTACCTTTTCTTTCTGCATGCGAATGCTTCTCATCCTTGCCTTCTTTCCATTTTGTTTTCTCGTCCACCTGCCCAACATGCCTCCTGAAAAATCACCACGTGATCTCTTCCTCTGTCTTCCGCCCTTCCTCTCGCATGACAGTCTCGGGATTGGGTTCCATTAACTTTCCCATAAATGCAGATCATTAAGCTTTGCCTACCATTAGCTGCTCTTGTCGCGAGTTGTATTCTTCTTCCTCGCCACTTGCCAGCTTTCGTGCCAATTTTCCTTACCTTCTTCCCAATGCCCGTTGTGTCAACTGACCATCTTCTCTTGCCTCTGCCCACCTTGACGACACTACCTGCCCTATATTGCCCATCACTCCACTTCTGTTTTCCAGGTCTCGTGGCCCCTGTCTAGCCTCACCTCCCTCTGCCCATCGTGCCATCTAGTCGGCTTCTCCATCCTCGACCCACCATGACCTCTGACCATCCTCTCTCCCCTCTAATCCGCAAGGTCCGTCACACCCCCCAATCGGGGGAAAATATTTATTATTATTATTAAATAATAAATTTTATTATTTGTTTTTTATTTTTTATATTTACAACATAGTAGAATACCATATGATGCATATAATTTTATATTAAAACATAATTTAAAATATATAATTTTTTCTATATATATATTTTATTTAAAATGTTATAAGTAATTATTATATTATATAATAATTTCTTTTGTATTTATTTATAAAAGTTATTACATTGAGTTATTAAATGTTATTGTTGAATGTCAACATAATTTTGAGTATTATAAAAATACCATTATAATAATATTAATTATTTAGGTAATTTAAAGATTTTAAATATAAACATTATTGCTTACATTAATTCTTTTTATACCATAATGAAATAGTTTCATTATATCTCTACACTCATTATTCTTTAGGAATTATATGTTTATATGAATTTGAGTCATTTACAAGTGTTATGAAAAAATTTGTTACAGAAAAACATACATAAATATAAAGGATTTTGCAAAACCAATAATGTTTGAATTTTTGTATATATATAACATTGATATTTCTTGTATCTCTTTCATTTTGGCACACACACACATATATGTTAAATTGTGCATTTTTTTTTGTAATCTTGGCAAGACTACAATTCATCATGTCCAATATATCACCTTGATTGAGGCAGAGAATTGAACCCATGACTTCACATGAAGAAGTATCTTACCAAAACACCTGATCACCGTCTATC
>APFE030977450.1:2037-30919 GCA_000404065.3 Pinus taeda | reverse complement strand
ACACTAAAGTTAAAGAGTACAATTAAAAGTAAGATATAGTAAAATCTTATTTGAAAATTAGAAAAACTTGGAAAAGAAGATATTGGAGATAGATTTAAAACAAGCTTTGGAAAACCAAAATGAAGTAAATATTTAACTTTATTAAGTATTTTAGCTACCTTAACACACACACACACACATATATACATATATGTGTGTGTGTTATATATATATATATGCAAATATATGCATGTGTGTGTGTGTGTGTTTTAGGATAGCTAAAATACTTAGTAAAGTTAAATATTTACTTCATTTTGGCTTTCAAAAGCTTGTTTTAAATCTATCTCCAATATCCTCTTTTCCAAGTTTTTCTAATTTTCAAATAAGATTTTACTCTATCTTACTTTTAACTGTACTCTTTAACTTTAGTGCTTTGATCTATTAACTTGAAATTCAATTTACCCTTCTATTTTTTTATATTTGGAGTTCCAAGTTGGTTGTGCCCTTTAAGATGTTCTTCATGAAGTTTATCCATTACTATCATAACTATGAACAAAGTTTAGAGTGTCAATTGAAATATCATCATGTGAAATAATAATCAAATCATCAATATTTAATATCTTTAAAAAATAGGGGTATATCATAGTATTTGTCACAATAATCAAAGTAAAACTAAAAATTGTCCATAAGAGAAAACATTTACAATATATAAATAAAATAATTATTTCATTAAGTAAATCAAAATATAAATGATTTTTTTTAATTTTTATTTATAAAATTTAATTTAATTTTAATATATATGTATAATTCTTTATGATATAATAAATTATTTTGATAAGATTCAAATTAATTAATTAATTTCTTTTGGATTTGTTAATCTCTTACTCATATCATCATCAAAAGTGTAAGTGGATATTCAACTTCATGGTCATGAATGCCCACGTGGAAAACACAAGAGCTCCCTTGTCAGGTACGAAAAGCAAGCGTGCTGGAATGGGCATATAGTCCTACGGACTGTGGGGTCTGAACTCTAGATCCAATCATCTCCATACAACATTAATTATCATATATTCCTATCTTGTTCAAATCAATCCAATCATATCTATAGACCAGTAATTATTCCAAGTGGTCTTAAAAGTGTAAAGATATATCAAAAGAGTAAAAAAAATGGGAAGATCATCTTAGAAATTTGAGAAATCTAAATATTAAATATTAAATAAAGGTTATTTGAATATGTTTTTTAGAAAATTTTATTACGATGAGTAAATTTTTACTTCAGTGGAAAAGAAGTTTGCACCTCAAGACATTGGGTTTTTCTGGATGTTTGGTAGTTCCACAGTTAGTAAATTTAAATTAGTTATATATCCATAACCATTATATATATTGGTTGATTAAAATTCATTTTTTTATATAAATACACAATTTTTCTAAACAATAATAGTTTTAAAATGTATATACATTATGTATAATAAAACTTTAAAAAACATAGTAATACAATTAAAAATATATACATAAAAATAATCATAAACCATTAAATAAACATCTCTACCATCTATATTTTAATAAGTGAAGAATAAAAACATAAAAGTAATCATAAACTATTAAATCAACATCGCTAACGAATTCACTCAACTAAAATAGTCCCATAAAAAAAATTTATTAAAGCTTAAATAAATTGTAACTAATAACAACTTATATATCTTAAATAAATTGTAATCAATTATTGATAACTCATTAACAACTTATATATCTTAAATAAATTGTAATCCATTATTGATAACTCATTATGTATATTAGATTGTCATTCTCATCACCAATAATGTAGTATCATGTTTATTAACTGGGAATTAACACTTTTAAAATTTATCAATAATATTAGTTAATTAAATATAATTATTTTTTAATTTATCAATAATATTAGTTAATCAAATATAATTATTTTTTAATTTTAATAAGAAATCGTTAATAACATTTACATTTTAAAAAATCTATTTTTTTCTAAAACTGTCATTTCAATAATAAAACACTTCGTCCATGCTTTCACAATTAGACTTATTTACGCGGTAAATGTAAATTTCCTATATATCAAAATCTCAATCAAGTACCTATGAAGTGAGCGGTCCTCTCCATTAGAAGAAAAACATATTTCAAAAAATAAAAAAATTAATAATACTTTTTGTTACATATATAAATTAAGTTATTTAAATTATTTTTAAATATATTTCCATATTTTGAAAACTCACCAATCCTTTTTTGAAATTTACAGAATTAAAACGAATTTAATTTTTTTAATCATTATTATAACATATAAACATACTTTCAATGTATTTCAAAGAACGATATTCATATAAAAAGAGAGTCTCACTACTTCCCTGCTCCATCCACCTCTTTTAAAAACACTATATCACACTGAGGACACATATAAATACCTAGTAGCGGCCTCAAAGCGATAAAGGGGCATCGGAGTGTAAAATCCAGTTCACACCGACACATACTACTTTCCCACCACGCCTACAGTATTATGTCGAGTTTTGTGCCAACTGCAATATTGAACGAGCTATATATGTTTTGACTTTCAATTATGGATAGGAGATGTGGCTAAAAAACTACCATTTATTATAAAATATAAACATACTGCCTTTCGGAGTTCATGTAAAAATAAAAAAAGCAAATCCCAAATAGTTTTAGGTTTAGATTAATAGCTTTTGGTTCAGATTGCATATAAAGGCTATGGTGCGCGCCCACCACACTCTTTGATGGTAGGCTGACGGGCTTTGGAACAGGTCTTAGAGTCGAGCAGTGAGTTGACGATCTAGGTGGATGTTGGTGGCCACTCACCTATCCCTTTTGGACCCCCACAACTGTCTCTTTCAGCTTTTTAGTTTCCTTAATTGTAGCAAAATTTACTATTTTTAGCAATTTTTCGGATCCTGAACTTTCGGAGTTGTTTTGAGACCCTAAACGACATTTTTTGGGAAAACTAGGAGCAACACGGGTCCATGGACCGATGAGGGTCTTCCCAAAGTTGTAGTTCTCGAATAAATATTTCTAACAAGCTATTGTATGCATCAAACGAAGATCGGGTGCCAAAGTTACGACCCCAGGAAGTTGATGTACCAACTTACCCAAAATGGGGCCCACAATTTGGCGTTTCATCTTCTAGGGTCAGGTTTTGGGATGTTAAGGGTTTCCATTGTTTCTCAAAAATAAATAGGCCTTCGAGCCTCATTGTAACACAGTGCAGAGGCATGTAGTTGCCACATCTCTTCTCAGAGATAAGTTACCATCGCCCTAGTTGGTTTATTTCCATTGTTGTTTGTAAGCATATTTCAGTATTTTACATTAATGAAATGAAATATTATTTCCACTGCATCTCTGTGTTTATGGTTATCTCTGTAATTTATCGCATTCCTATTTAAATCCGGATTAGTGGTATCAAAGCGATATGCTTTTTCTCTGTTTTTCTTTGCATGTCCCCAACAAGGTCGAGATATAAGGAGTTAGGGCTTGAACTGGTCAAGCCTTTCCAAGACCAGCCCCGCAAACCCCAACGGCCTCCCATGGCAGATGAAAAGAAAGACGAGGGGCAGGAGATCCTATCAAAATCTTACTTGAAGAAGCCCTCAAGCGACAAAGGAAAGCGATGATGGACAACTTTGCGCAGATCCTTCAGCGGCTACCCATAAGCGACACATCGGCTTCCAACAGCTACTCTAGAAACGCCACATTGTTTAAGGTACAAGTTAATTTTGAAATCCCCATCTTCAAGGGTCATATAGACATAGATGTTGTAGATAAATGGTTAAATCTGCTAGATGGGTATTTTTTTTTCATGAATTTTCAAGTCGGGAAAAGATTGTTTTTTCTCTTCTCAAAGCAGTGCCCCACGTTAAGGACTGGTGGGAAACCTACTACGAGCAGAAGAATGAAAGTATGAGCTCATTATTTTTAGTCACACCCACTTGGGATTCATTCTGGGATGCCGTCAAGGAGCAATACTACCCTGTCAAAAGCATCAAATGGACCACACTACGACAAGGAAGGGACCAAGAGGTGCTAGAGTTCACAAACATTTTTCGCACCCTTCGCACACAGTTGGGTATCAAGGACTCTGAGTTGCATTTGGTACTCAAATACCACGACTGCCTACACAGGTACATCCAGGAAGAGATGAAGTTTCTAAACACCTCCTCCCTCGGCACGGCGTACCAATATGCTATCAAAATCGAGCAAAAGTTCAAACAGAAGAAGCGAGACTTTGGATCTGCAAATCCAAAGACCAAAGGACAAAGCCAAGGCGGGGTAGCCCAAGAAAACCCATCGAAGCCGCAAGAAAATAACAACACCATGAAGTCGAAGAAGGACACAGGAAAGTGGTGTGAGTTCCACAAGAGTCCCACTCATAACACAAGTGACTGTCAGACCAAGCAGTCGTTGGTGGCCAGGTTGAAGGCTTCTGAATCAGATGCATGTTTCGACCCTGAGTCAGAACCCGTTAAGGGGAATGGAAAAAGGAAGCAGATCATTGATGCAGAGCCCAACTTCATTGTTGCCACCACCAAGATCTAGAAGAACGAGCCTGAAGACCTAGAGGAGGGGGAGAACCTTTTCCACTCACACATGTGGGTGAAGGGTTCACCACTGCAATTTATTGTCGACAGTGGCAGCCAAGAGAACCTCATTTCAATAGAGGTCGTGAAGTGGTTGGGCCTATCGACTACACCACACCCACAACCGTACAATATTGGGTGGCTTCATGAAGGACAAGATCTCAAAGTTCGCAAGTAGTGTCGCATTCCCTACAGCATCAAGCCCTTCACAGACGAGGTATTGTGTGATGTTACACCTCTGGATGTTTGTGATGTACTATTGGGCCAACCATAATTGTGGAGGCAACATGTTGTGTATGAGTCAAGGCCTTGCGCTATCATTATTTCTTTGGGTAATTCATTATACAAGATATAGGAGGTAGCGCCACCTATCGCCACCTCCTTGATCACTGCCAAGAAAGGCAGCAAGCTCATCTCCTAGACTAGGAAATTCATTTTCTATCTGGTTTTCTCCCAAAGTAAGGGGAAAATCGTTGCCACATCCATGACCCCCACGAAGGGTTCCTCCACACAGCAGTAGCAGCAGAGGGATATGGTCATGAAAGAACAAAGGAACAACTTCTCCTCACCCACAAGGGCACCACACAAGTTTCAGGTGGGCGACAAAGTTTGGTTACATATGCAGAAAGAACGCCTTACAAGAGCCCATCAAAAGCTCAGACCACTCTGACATGGTTCTTACAGCATTACCAACATTGTGGGAAACAATTCTTTGGAGCACAACATTCCTCCATTCCTTTTCCTGCACCAAGTGTTCAATGTGTATTGCCCTCGACCACGCTTCCCACCATTACTGGACACATTTGAACAGCTCACTAGGGACCAAGTTCAGCAGATAGAGGAACTCAACGCAATGGGGACCATTGCTTCCTAAGGGGGGAGGAATGATCCACAACTGTCTCTTTTAGCTTTTCAGTTTCCTTAATTGTATCACAATTTACTATTTTTAGTAGTTTTTCGGGTCCTGAACTTCGGGAGCCATTTTGAGGCTCTAAACGACGTTTTTTTGGGAAAAATAGGAGCAACATGGGTCCATGGAACGATGAGGCTCTTCCCAAAGTTGTATTTCTCGGATAGATATTTCTAACGAGCTATTATACACATCAAACAAAGATCGGGTGCCAAAGTTACGACTCTAGGAAGTTGATGTACCAACTTACCCAAAACAGGGCCCACAATTTGGTGTTTTATCTTCTAGGGTTAGGTTTTGGGATGTTAAGGGTTTTTCATTGCTTCTCAACAATAAATAGGCCTTTGAGCCTCATTGTAACACAGTTCAGAGGCATGTAGCCACCACATCTCTTCTCAGAGATAAGCTACCATCGCCCCAGCTTGTTCATTTCCATTGCTGTTTGTAAGCATATTTCAGTATTTTTAATGAAATGAAGTATTATTTCTGCTACATCTCTGTGTTTATGGTTATCTCTATAATTTATTGTGTTCCTGTTTAAATCCAGATCAGTTGATGCAATTGAGGACATGTTCGCTCAACTGGGCAGTGATTTCGTGATCGGTCTCCCTAAGAAGCGGGAAATCCAACATCCTTGAAGCTTTGGCTGGCTGGTACTTTCTCCCTTGGGGATTATGTTTTTGATGGTGGAAATGGATTCAACACATTCAAAAACTTCTAGGACACCTAAAATTTTGAAGTTTAACAAATATAACTTGTATTTACAAAAATCCTTACCGGATTTTCTCTAAATCTGATTGGAATTTCCATAACTTTATGGGCAACTCCTCTACCTCGTTAGACTACGCGGATCGAACATATGCACTTGTCGGGCCCTTCTTCTACAACTTGTTCAACTCCATCACCCGACGGACGACTCGGAATATGTCGAGTGGGGTGAGTTCTTTCATCTTCCTGGTCAAACATTCACTGACTTTTCGGCCATTGAGGGTGAAATTCAGGTAAATTTTCATCTTAAACGCGAGAACTCAGACATTGAGGGTGAAATTTAGGTAAATTTTCATCTTAAATGCAAGGACAACGTGGATGTGAATTGAAGGCCATGTTTATTTTCAATCACTGTGTCAATTTTCATCTTATTGTGGGTTATTTGTGAGGGAAATCACGCATTTGGAGTGAATAAAAGAATCTTCGCCCTTCAAGATCAAGTGACTTTCATTTAATTCATTGAAGGCGCAAGTGGTATGCTGATAATCCTCCTCGGTTTGTGCAGGAAAAAGAAGCATGACGATCAGGCAGTTGAAGGTGATCGATTAGGAAGTCGCTACATGGAATCAAGATGAATTGATTCTTCCTTTGAGCTAAATTCGCTAAATTCCTTGCGAGTAAAATTTAGTGAAAAATAATACATGGGCATTGGAAAATTTGTACAAAGGTGGCAAGGGTAGAAGCAGTTAAGGTAGGGGGTACATCTGCGAGAATTCTATGATTTTTGTTGTTCCACATGTTAATTAATTTTTGTTTCACTGGAGGACGATGAAAATAGAGAGCAAGGATTGGCTGGGGTGAATAGTGTCTGCTCACCCTAACCCTGCAAAGAGAACACTTTCGGTGTAAATATTAATGTAGAAGTATTTTGATGGCTTAATATTTAAATTCATACATCATATATATTTGAATTGTTTAATAGTTATAAATATTATGTAGTTACTTGATTGTATCCAGAGACGCATTTTTTTTAAGTTTAAAGCCAAACATTTCATTAGTTTAAAGAGATATTATAAAGGAGTTTTTGCTAGACTAGTTGGACAAGTTGATGATCTTGAGGTTGTGAAGACCTCGCTTAACTAGATCATCAATCAGATAAAAGAAGTTTCCAAAATACATTTGCGGTGTCAACCAATGTTTGACATACAAAATAGCAAAATTGAGCATATGGTTATTGAAAGTCTTCATTTACTAGAAAGAAAGAATATATGCACTAGACTACAATTGGCTATATATGAAGTGACCCACAACGAATAGGAGGAGCATGGGTAGTGCAGATCTGAGAGCAGAGGTGGTTAGCATTGACTCCAAACTCCAAGGCATGTTAATTGTATCAACCACGCACACTGTGATCAAATTCTTAGCCACAATCATCCCCACATCGTGTGAAGCTTCGACCATTAGTGTCACGACCACAAACACCCCAGTAATGAGTTCCTTGACCACGAGCATTCCAACCATGATCTCCCCAATCATGAGCACTCCAACTATGAGCACCCCAACCACGATCAACTCCACCACGAGCACCCTGAACACGAACTTCTTGTGCACTGACACCTTGACCCTGAGCATATTTATGAATATTTCATTTACGGTGATGCCCCACCTTGCGAAGTCGAGAGCTAGTAGTTCTCTAGCCCCAAGTTAAGGAATTGATGTGAAGTAAGATACTCCAGCGAGACATTGATATGCCAATTACTCCAAGGTTCTTGAATCTTTGTCACCAACTAAAAATCTTCATTGTTTAGCTTATAGTGGAGCAGGTAAGCTTCCAGTAAGAGTTCCTCTACAAGCAGAGAAGTAATTTCACTGTGAATTTCTGATTGTCACCTGTTATGTCTGTTGGATGGAAAGGAGATAGAAGTTCGTCAGTGACAGAAAAATTAGTAGGTTGAAGTTGGAAAGCCATCCTGAACCCCATAGAGCACAAGCATATGCAGGTCGCATGCTGGTGGTGAAATAAGAGGTGTACTGATACACATATGCGCCAACCTAGAGAGAACCAAAGAATGCCCAAGAAGGGGCTTATGGAGGTGGACATGGTAGCAACAAAAATTGATTACATGATAATTGATGGCCAACATGTCCTGCAATGGTGAGGGATAGACAATACAAGTATGCTGAGGGTGTTGGTGATATAAATATAGAAGCTTCCATTCTCAAATGTTGCCTGTTTGTTACAGGTCTATTTGGGCACATCAATCCCGATATTCAAATCAGTACTTTTAGGGCTCATAAAACCCTAATTCAGTTGTTACATGCCCTAGACAAGTCAACTCATTGAATTCTTCCTTCTATGAAATTTTCCTGGCCTGAAGCGTTCCTAAAATGCATCCTTAGGACACCAGCATAGCCTAAGTCTTGAGACAGTGCGTTGCAGAGTAGGTAGGCCCACTATGGCCTGCACTGCAGTGCACTTAGGCCCTCTTTAGCCTGTGTTGGGCGAGATTGAGAGAAATTTGCAAAGGGTTCTGGGAATATTCCTTCATTCTAGATGATTCTAGAAGGTTCCCATCTCTTATCTCCTCCTATAAGCTCAAAATTGGATAGGTTAAGGATCCATTAACCTCCTATCCTCTCATCCCCTTCTCCATGGAAACTAACTCCAAGTTTGGAAGGCCATTCAATACCCTCATTTATGACAAACCAACTCCATTTACTATAAATTGAGTACTCATCATAGTGATCAAGGGGCTAGAATTTGAAGTTTGTAAGGAAATTCTGTTGGTTTGAGGATTGAATTTATGTTAAGCAATGTTATGCTGCTGGAGTTGTGTGCTTTTGATGTGGTGAGGGTTGGACTAAAGCTGGAGGAGTGGCACATGATCAAACTATATTGGGTGATACTCTTCCTTCTACATTAATAAAGAGATTATTCCTTTTCTCATATGATTGTTCATATCTGTGATCATTTGTGTTTCAATGTCTTCGATTCCATTGTTTTATAGTAGACATATCATGTATGCTTTGATCATTTCTTGTTTCTGTTTCTCTTGATGAAGGTAGCTTTTGAGCAGATTTAGTTCAAGTGGGAGTGACGGGAGTGATTCAAAATAGATCTAGGAAGCGAAAGACTACAAGTAAGTTCCTCCATCTCATCTATCTTCTATAAGAAAAGGTTAAACTACTTCCTTTTTGTTGTTCTAGGTGTAGTCACCCACCTAGGGAAAATGTGTTTATCCGTAGATGAAAATTCCATATAACAAATTGGCAACCATACTTGGGAATGCCTCTCATTCTTGGTGGCTTACCCTCATCATATTACACTCTAGTAGACTTTGCTTTGCTTTATTAATCTTATTTCAGTCTTCTTGAAGTGTTTTTAGTCAAAATTTGTGCTTGAATGTCTCTTGAATTGACGCTCTGGCACCAACGCAGTGTTGGTCTTGACACAGTGCACTATAAAGCAGCCCCTGCCTTAGAGACAGTGCATTGCAATGCACTGTCTCCCTCTCTGGCTTGCGTTGATTCCTCTTAGGCTAAAAAGCCCACCTTTGGTTTGATGTTTCCAAAGTTGCTTCTCTTTTTGCTTGCAGAAAGATCAATGATTCTTGTGGTTCTGAAATCAAGTTGTATTTATCCTCCTAGCCCTACTTTGGCCTTGATTGTTTAGTTTTTCTTAAATGATATCTTTATCATTATCAATTCATTTTCAAAGTTATCTTATATTTAATTAATCTTTTCTAAAAAGGAAGTGTCGTAAATTCTTCATTTCTTTCGAAAAGGAATTGTTGTAAAGTCTTCGTTTCTTGCAAAAATATTGATTGATTGTATGTGCATTTAGTTTCCTTTTGTTCATCTCAACATCAAGGGAATTGAAAAGAAAAACTTGCACCATGCAATTAGAGGTTTGTATGTGCTTATAGGAATAGTATAGGGAAATTGCATTATATGTACTCTTTGCTCTTTGATTAAACATTATGACTGCTCTATCCCTTGTAGTTAAGGTTTTCATTGTTCAAAATCAAATGAAAAGAATGTTTCTCATTATAGTTGTATTCTAGGAATTTCAAATACATCATGCGGTGAACCTAAAAGACAAACTCTTAATCAAGATCAACTTAAAAGTTATCCCAATTGACCTAATGGAGCATTGTTATCTAACGAATAACATTTTGAGGTTCTAGGCTAGAGACGTGTTCCAGCGTCGTAAAACATAGCAGTTGTCGTTAATTATCTGTGATACATTCCGAGTGTGATACCTCATTCCATGTACATAAGTATGTCATATCTCATCCACATACCTTCGGGTATATAGGGCGGTGTTATAGTACGAAAAATATAAAGGAATGCTCTCACTGTGCGGTTTCGCATTAGGCAATGCTAACACGGGTTGGGCCTCCACGTACTTTCGGGTATGTATGGGAGGACTACATTATTTTGCTATCCATACATAGGTAACTGAGTCGCCTTGTACACTATCATATACCGAACACAACATTCGGGGATATTTCCTGCATGTATGTTAATTCCTTAGTTTACTGAGGAAGTATATTGTAGTTCATAGTTGCTTGGTAATCCTTTTGCCTAGATTACCCTCTTTTTGTTTATTTCTTTTTGTAATAAAATCAATCATCAATTGTTGAGGAACATTAACCCTTACCCCATCGTTCATGGAGGACAACGCGTAAACCATCTTTACCCCCTGAAGCTACACCTAGCTGGTAAAAGAGGTCTCATTTCCCTGAATCCAGTACATCACAAACTTCTGGTTCTTCATCTGAATTACCAAAGTCACCTATACTGATACATACTGTGACCCTAGTTACTCCTACAATTACTGGTACATCTGTTACTGAAGCGGAATATCCACAATTACTTGAGGACACTAAAAGTGAACCTAGTTAAACGGAAACCCAAGTTGTCCAACAAGAAATTACTTCTAAACTTGAATCTGTTCAACTAGAAGTTGATCCTGAACCTATCAAAGTTCAACCATAAGTTACTTCTGAACCAAAATTTATTCAAGAAGCCCAACCTGACCCTGTTGTTCTTTTACTAGAACACTTGGATCTTGAAGTTGAAAAATCAGAAGTAATTACCATATCGGAAGATGATCGACCAGTTTATCCCGAGACATCTATAACTATTGAGACTTCCCCCTTACCGTAGGAACAAATACTGGAAATCTATTCTGGACCTGATGGTGAAATCCTTCCACCTAGTTTGATTTCAATTGAAGAGGAACCTGAAGAAGAAACACCCAGAACTCCAATTCACTTTGGACCTGGACTTTATCTTTATCCTCATACTCCTCATTTTACTGCTCCTTTTGATCTTTATTATTTTTAGACTCCCGTTGATTCCTTAGGACATTTATTAGGACATTTGACTATGGCAGAATCAACATCCCAGACTGTACCATCTGTTATAGCTGTGGAAGAATCCTCTATCGCTACTTCTTCGATGTTTACCACAACTCTTGAGTCACATTTGTATGGTGTTTCGTCCATCCCACCGGGTCTGGAACCCACTCAAGTGTTGCTTCTAGTCCATGGTCTTCACCCATGTCCTCTACAAGAATTTTACCTGGTTCCTCACTTACAGATACTGAACAACTTGATCCATCAAGTCAATATCAAGTTGGTTCATTTGGTTACCATCCAATGTATCCACTTTACACTGGATTACCCCCATACGGAAAACAATATGCACAATCTTCTTATCCTCCATTTTCTAGGGGGCAACCATATGACAATATGCCGTTGTCTTTAGGTCAGCCTAGAATGACTGTTTGTCAGTGGCAACTAACAATGCTCGTTCAACCAAGGCTTGTGTATCCATCACAACCAATGAAATCTATCTCATCCATACCTACTACGCCCGTCATTACAACTTTACCACAGTTACAAGCTCAATTAGTTGTATCTTAACCTTTGCAAGATGGTCCTTCAACCCCTGACCCCTAAGTTTCAAGTTTATAGATTCAGTCTTCTCAGGCCGTTTTACAACAACTATTCGTCCCTGGAATCCAACAACCCTAGGCCAGTTTACCATTCACTAGAATGACTCAGACTTACACTGGTTTAGTTTATTCACAACCTAGTCAAACTTACATTGGTGGGAAACAACCGTTAAATCAACAACCATGGCAGCCACAATATCAATAGTAGCAATTCCAACAATATCAAAATTATCTTGGACTTGGTCAACAAGCCTATGCTGGGTTTGGTCAACAACAAGTTTACCAAGTCCTAGTCAACAAGCCTATGCTAGGTTTGGACAACAACAAATTTATCTTGGTGCTCAAAAACCATGTTATACCAAATTTTCTCAACAAACTTACCCCTATCAAGGTTACTGGCAGAAGATGCCTTATGCTAGTATGCAAAGGCCTATTGCCCAGGCAATTCCATCTTACCCTAGTTACGCTCAACCTGACCTCAATAAAAAATTGCCTTTTTTCACAAAACTTGAATTACCGGATTTAAATCGGCTTACCAATGATCCAATTCTTTATGCACCTTGGTGGCTAGTGATTCCTCATAAATTTCCTTCTGATATTATGAATTTCAATGGAAACCCTAGAGAAGACCCGTCCAACCATGTTATGACTTTTCATTTATGGTGTTCATCAAACTCCCTGAATGATGAATCAGTGAGATTACGTCTTTTCTAGCGAACACCTACAGGTCCGACTGCAAAGTGGCATATTGAATTACCATGAGCTTCCTTTGATAACTTTACATCCTTAGTGACCACATTTTTAACCCACTTCCAGTTACCCATCTGATATGAAACTTGAACGAAACTATTGACCAACTTTAAACAGACTACTACTACTGACATCTCTGATCATATTCATGAGTAGCATCGTCGTCACCGAATGGTCAAAACTTATGTTCCTGATCATCTTTTAGTTGAGTGGTTTATAAAATCCTTGTTGCCCTCTATCACCGAAGATGTGGCTAAAGGACGAGTTTTCACTGAAGAGCAAGTAATTGCTCATGCCCAATACTTAGACTTGATCTACACCTAGTTTGGCATGCTCTATGACAAAATTCAAAATGCACCCAAACCAACTTTTACTGTTCCTCCACCCCCATCGAGTAAGGACTCTCATTCCGATGACGGTTTGATTGGTTCTTTCAGCACACAAACGACATGTAGACCATCTGGTCAAACACTTGCTATTTCCATTCAAACTTTTATTGCATCTGATAATACTCCTTCTTCCGAAATAAATTCCATGTCATCTGACAAAGGCAAGAAAGAAAATAAACCTGGAAGAAAGAAAAAGGGGAAAGATAAAACGAAAATAAACCCTCCCCCTCAAGAGAAATCATCTTATTCCTCTTCTTTAGCTAGGAAACCTCGTTATCCATGTTTGATCTGTAATGAGGATCATTTTATGCGAGACTGTCCTCACAGCTCTGAAGTCTCAAAACTTCTTAAGACTTCAAGTGCTTCTGTTGTGTTGACAAATCCTTTTTCGAATCCAAAGACTCATTTGGTTGCTACAGATCATGCTTCCACTTCACAAGTGCTTATGCTATCCACCTCTAAGCCTAAAATTGATGTTTTGGTGTCTACACGAAGTAAATATTATGGTAATCCATCATCATCGTCGAATAACGAGGCTTCAGATGAACCAAATCCTTCGACTTTGACTTCATATGATCCTATTCCACCACCTATTGCACCAGGGTTAACAATAAAATCACTTAAAGAAGTTGTACATAAGTTTACATTCAACCCTCAAGCTCAAGCAGTGCAAAAATATAACATAGTAGAAGATCTGGCTTAGTCACCTTCTGCTATGTTGACACTTGAGGTGCTTCAAAATTGTCCCCCGAAAAGCTGGATTTATTGTCAGCAATTGGTGGAATTGATCCAATAGATTCTAATCTTGTGGTTTTCAACCATGCAAGAGATACGCTGCAATTACCATCTCAATTAGCTTTCCTGATCCAAGTAAAGGCTTTGAATAAACTCATTCACCAAACCATCGTTGACGAGGGTGCATATACTTGTATCATGTCGATGAGATGTTGGAAAACACTTGGCTCCTCGCCTTTGTCACGATCACCTACAACTTTAAAATATTTTGACAGTCACACATATATGCCTTGTGGAATTTTAAGTAACCTGCAAATCGAACTAGGGGGAAAAACTGTAACCGTTGAAGTTGAGGTTATTGACGGGCCCCTTGACTACAACATTTTGCTAGGGATACCTTGGGTTTATGCTATGGCTACAGTGGTTTCGACATACTTTCGTATGATCACTTTCCCTCATAAAGGCGTAATCACAATAATTGATCAACTCGGCTTCTTTGCCTCTAGTTCACAGGCTACTGGAAACATTCCATTAGTTCACAGACCCCCTACATCTCTTTAGAGTGTTGGAGTAGGTACCTTCAAAGATCCTTCCCTAATGGGTACTTTTTCGCTACCATCACCATCACAAATGGCGGAAGTTGCAAAAGTTGAGACTTGCAACATGATATCTTCCACTTCATATGATTCACGGAATATTCCCAATAATTCTGAAGATGATATGCGTAATGAAACAATACCGCTAAGCCCCATTGAGCTTGCATAGCAATCAATCTTTTTGGCTTGTGTGGCCAACCCAAATCCATTATCACCAACTGTATGGGTTGATCATTATTTAGAATATGGTACTTCATCTGATCCTTTTTCACGTACATATTCTACTGATGACGGAATCATCCAATTAATGATGATAGAAGAAGAACCATGGGAAGATTATCATCATCGATCCCATCTTCCAGATCACATAAAAGATGTTTCATATGAACCAAATCACCTTTCAATTGTTGATTTCCTTTCGAATTCTGTATTTATAGACATATTCAATTCCAAATGAAACTTGTCAAATATCAAAGAAACCATTTCTATCGACAGTTCGACCGAACTTGAAATTGTAGAGAACATCCATGCTGGCAAATCTTGTTCTTCATTGGAACTTGAAACTTACCATGCTCTTTTCCATGAATTCTGTGATATATTTTCTTGGTCATATGAGGAAATGCCAGGTATTGATTCTAGTATAGTTGAAAATGAGATTAAAATGTATCCTGATGTCAAACCGGTACAACAACGCCTTTGTCCCGTGCATCCAAAGAAGGCTGCTACCATAAAAGAAGAAATTGAAAAATTGTTGCATGCTAGTTTCATATACCCTGTTCCTCTTACCAATTGGGTTTCCAATCTTGTTCCTATCATGAAGAAACAAGGAACAATAAGAGTGTGTGTTGATTATAGGGATGTTAATAATGTTTGTCCAAAAGACAACTATCCCACTCCCTTTATCAACTAGATAATTGATGGTTGTGTCGGATGTGAAATATTCTCATTTATGGATGGTTTTTCTGGCTATAATCAGATCAATATCCGCCCAGAAGACCAATATAAAACTGCTTTTATTTGTCCTTGGGGCACATTCACATATAGGAAACTCCCTTTTGGTTTGAAGAATGATGGGGCAACTTTTTAGAGGGCAATGAATTATGCCTTCCATAACATGAAACACTTTAATCAACCCTATCTAGATGATTTACCTACTCATTCATGGAAATGTGTTGATCACCTGTAACATCTAAGAGCTATATTTTTATGGTGCCGACACTACAAAATTCGACTCAATCCACATAAATGTGTGTTTTGTGTTGGTTTTGGTTGTTTTCTTGGTTTCGTAGTGTCTAAAGAAGGAATTCGACTCGACCCTTTGAAGGTTAAGGAAATTCTTGATCTGCCTTCACCTTCCAATTTACTACAATTACAGAGACTCCAAGAGAAGGCTAACTTTCTAAGGAGGTTCATTCCCAACTACGCTGAAATGGCTAAAGGTTTTACTTGTCTTTTGAAAAAGGGGATACCCTTTCATTGGGATCAAGTTGTGCAAGCTTGTTTCCTTGATGCTCTTAAAGATACCCTGATTCGAGCACCATTAATGTATGCCCCTAATTATCAAAACAATTATTTCCTGTATCTCGCCGCTGCAGATGCAACCGTTGTTATGGTTTTAGTCCAAGAAGAAGATGGGACTGAACATCCGATTTATTGTTTGAGTTGCAATATCAATGATATGGAAGTTAAGTACTCTTATGTCAAAAAGTTAGCTTTGGCTATTGTTCAAGATGTACAAAGATTTCGCCACTATATCCTGCTCCGAAAGACCACTGTCATTTCAGATTGCAACCCAATGACATACATTCTGTGATATCGATTATTGGGGGGGAAATACTTGAAATTGATCATCATTTTGCAAGAATTTGATTTGGAATTCATAAAATCCAAATCAAAGAAATTTCTAGTCTTCGCCAAGCTTCTTTGTGACCTTCCCTCTACCAATATTGATTCAACAAAGAAACCATCAATTCCAGATGAGTCTCTGTTTTTTATTTCATCATCTGATCCATGGTATGGAGATATACTAATCTATCTCTAGACCCAAACTTTCTGGCTCGATACCTCTCGCTCGCAACAACTACGTATTCATTACCAAGCCAAATATTATCTGATCATTGGTGACACCCTTTACCATCATGGTATCGATACAATTTTACGGAGGTGCTTCACTCATGAGGAAGACGAGAAAGTTTTGAAGGATTGCCATTCTGGTACTTGTGGTGGAAATTTATCTGGCTATGCTACTGCATAGAAGATTCTCCGTGCTAGTTACTTCTGGCCAACTATATTCAATGATTGCATTATTGTTGTTAGAAGTTGTCATGCATGCCAGATTTTTGACTACAAATCATGATTACCACCTGCACCATTGCATCCTATCATCATTGTTGGACCATTTTCAAAATGGGGCATCAAGTTTATGACATGTAACCCCACTTCGGCCGGGAGGCATGGGTATATTATTGTTGCCGTGGACTATTTTGTGAAATGGGCCAAGGCCATGTCTACATTAACCAACAACAGTGAGATGACTACTCTTTTTTTCTTCAACCATGTGGTTGCATGGTTTGGTGTGCCACAAGTTATAGCTACAAGTCATGGTTCACATTTTCACAACCATATGATGATCGAATTGACTGCCAAGTTAGGACTTTCACATGATAGTTCTACTCCTTATTATCCACAAGCTAATGGACAAGTTGAAGCCATCAACAAAATCCTTAAGCGAATGCTCCAACGAATGATAGGAGTTCATAAATGAAACTGAAATTGAATCTTGTACTCGGCTTTGTGGGCTTACTGAACCTCGGTGAGAAATGCGACCAGATTCACACCTTTTCAATTGGTGTATGGTCTGGAGGCAATCTTGCCTGTACAATGTGAAATTTCGTTATTAAAACTCGTGATTCACCTGTTACCTGACACTTCTAAAGAAGAAGCACGTTTCTTAGAGCTCATCCATCTAGATGAAACTCATCGTGAATCCGCATTGGCTAACGAATCACATAAGAAATGGATAAAGGTGCAATATGACCGAAATGTCAAGCCTCACATTTTCTCAGAAGGAGACCTAGTCTTGCTTTATGATCAGGAAGCTCATGAACTAGAAGTGGGGAAATTTGAACCATTATGGATGGGCCCCTATATTTTCAAGCGTGTTTTGGCAAAAGGTGTTTATGATTTAGTTGATTATGATGGAATTCCATTGTTGCAGCCCTATAACGGGTTGTATTTGAAATGTTACTATGCCTGATTTTGCATAGTAATAAGCACTGTATATATACTTTGATTATGTGTGAGTGTGTGTGTTATAGTGTGACTTTTAGAGTTTTTATGTGGTCAAGTAATCCGCTTTCCATTTGTTGCAGATGTTAGAATATTTGGAACCATTTGTTGGTTATGACGATGGTGCTAATTGTAGTACGTAGAACCTATCTTCTGCAGCATGGGTCATATTCGCTCCAAGTGGCGAGTTAGTGAGTTTTCAAGGGATTTGTACTAGTCATTCTACAAACAATATCACTGAGTATAGAGCGTTGATCGAACTGCTCTCTGATGCCATTTCACTTGGCATTCGCCGAATCATCATCAGGCTGGACTCACAACTTGTCGTACTACAACTAACAAACACTATAAGAAAGAAAGACATTGGTGAGGGGCAAAAATGTCACCACAAGCTCATTGGTGATGGTCAAAAGAGCATTCGTCGCCAAAAATTGAACGTCACCAAAGGTGGCATCGCAAAAAGTATAGGTGTTGTTGTGACATACAAAATATGTCACCAATAATGATTTATAATGACAGTTAGCGACCGTCACCATTTCATATGAGCAATGGCGACGGACCATAGCCTCTGTCACCAAAAAATGAATGTCACCAAAGGTGGCATCGCCAAAATTATAGGTGTTGTAGTGACATTCAAAGTTTGTCACCAATAATGATTTATAATGACGGATAGCGACTGTCACCATTTCATATGAGCAATGGTGACGGACTGTAGCCTCCATCACCAAACACTGAACGTCACCAAAGGTGGCGTCGCCAAAAGTATAGGTGTTATGGTGACATTCAAGGTCCATCACGAATATTGATTATAATGACGGATAGTGACCGTCACCATTTCATATGAATGACAATGATTTATTGTGATGGATCTTTAATGGCCATCACTATTGGTGCATATATATGGTGACGTTCATTGACCATCACCAAAAGTCACATTGTCAGAAGTATAGGTGTTGTGGTGACATTCAAGGTTTGTCACAAATAATGACTATAATGATAGACAACGACCGTAACCATTTCATATCAACAACAAGGATTTATGGTTACAAACCTTGAGGGTCGTCATTTTTATTTTCATTTGCTGATTTATTTTCTTACTTTAGTTTAGGCATTTTTTTCTTATTGCTTTCAGTTTTGTTTTGATTTTGGTGACTCTGCCATGATTTATGCGAAATTATTCTTCTTACCGATAATGATTGGCATACATAGGAAAATCTCTTAACTCTATCTATTTCAGTGGGTTTCATTTATCATTAAAGGCATATCTTGTTGGAAATATTGGCATTGATGTCAAGTTAATTTGATTGATTGATATTGATAAATGTTTTTGATGCCACTAAGCACATTAGTGATAATTTATGTTGAATGGAAAGTGTACATAAATGTTGAATGATGAATATAAAAGGCTGAAAGTGATGTGAAGTGCAAAGGCTATGCTAATCAATGAGAATGCTAAACATTAACACAAAAGATGGAATACATATAATTGTTTGAACAAAAAGTGTAGATAATCCAAATCTATTTTGTCTCATGTACTTATTTCTGAATGAGTTGTTAATTCAGCTCTACTTTTTTTTACAAACAATTTTCTGAACTGAAAATGAAAGGACAAGCTTGTGAGAAGTTTTGGAAGTCCAAGAGACTATGTTTTATTGCATATTACCCCAAAGAATACAAACAACCAAGAGGCTTTATTTATAAAATAGATAATGTGGAATGAAACAAGGGTTTTTATTTATTTATTATTATTTTTTTACTGATGGAAGTGGTCTACATCAGAGAAAGGATGAGCAATAGTAGAAGAGAAGAAGAGTGAATAGAATGACCAGTTCAACAGAAAAATTAACAGCAGAATTAGATATGAGGTAACCATCACTTGTGACTTGAGAAATTTCTATTCTTTCCTATGTTGCAGCTTGAAAAGAACATGTTGTAGCATGTTGAGGTAGGAGCCTCCTGTGAGTTGTATCTTGCAGAAAACTAGTGGGAGTTGAAGCTTTTGTTGAGGTAAGAGCCTCTTGTAGGTTGGAGCCTACAAAAATTCTGATGTAAAAAGGAGTAGTAGCTTGCTTTCACATCACTTTCAGCCTAAAGTTCGTGGTTTTCTCCCTTTAGGATTTCTGCTTATATTTGGTGTTTACATGTGTTTGATTCTTGCATGTTGTATGAATGCATTGAAGTCTTCATAAACATATCAACAAACTCCTCCCCTTGAAATCTGCAAAATAAATTCAATAACTATTGAGCACAAACATAAATCATTAACTGCATAAGAAGAAGATTAAGTTGAGCAAAAATAAAGAATTAAATTACTCATTCACCCCCTCCCCCTCTTAGTGATTTCCAATATTAAATATGAATTGGTATTAGAGCCAAGTTCCTTCAGTAGCAGCCTAACAACTTGAAGGAGCTCCTAAGTAAGTAAAATGGTTAGCTAAGAACGATGTTCAACAAATAAGGCCCCTCTATTGACTAGTACAAACTCTGCCTTCTAGAAAGTAAGAATGAAGACATATTTAATGTCTATAGGAATAGAATTCTAGTCTATTTTGTTGATGGGCTATGAAGAACTAAAGGAAACCACTAGTGATAAAGATGCCAAACTCAACTCTATAGCTAATGCAAAAGCTATGAATGCACTTCTGAGTGGTCTATGTGAGTTGAATTTATCAAAGTAATGCATTGTGAGACAACTAGAGGTATTTGGGATAAATTAGAATAAATTCATGAAGGAGATAAAAAGGTGAAGATGGCCAAATTACAAGTGTGTAGAACTCAATTTGAAACATTAAAAATGAATGAAGATGAAGATATAGCTAAATTATTTTTAAGAGTTCATGAATTTATGAATATCATGCTGGGTCTAGGTGAAACAATCAACGAAAGTGTAATAGTTCAGAAAATTTTGAGGTCATTACCTTCTAAATTCAATCCTAAGGTTTCGGCTATAAAAGAAACAACAAACTTTGATATCTTGAACCGAGATCAACTACGTGGCTCTTTGACATCATATGAGATGAGAATTACAAAAGGAAAGACAACCAATAAAGAGACAACTTTCAAGGCAAACAAGCCCATAGAAGAAAAGGAGCAGTTGTGCTCATGTTCTGATGAGAAAGAAGCAAAATTCATCGGAAGGTTGAAGAAAGGCATAGGTAAGTATAAAGGAAAAATTCAATTTAATTGTTTTAATTGTGTAAGAGTGGGATACTATGCATCAAAATTCCCTTTTAAGAAAGAGGAAAATTACTTTAAAGGGAAAGAGAATAACAAGTCTAACAAATGTAGAAAGAGACACAATTCAAAAAAGAAAAATTTCTATGTTCAAGAAGATAGCAGTGGATCTGGAAGCTTTAGCAAATCCTCTACTGAAGATGTAACAAGTGAATTTATACTAATGGATTTGGAATAACTTGAAACATATTGTCACAGATATGAAGAAAAAGAAGAAGGTGAGGTAAACCTTGAGGGGGAGTTAATTAGTGACCTAAATGAAATAGAAAAGCTTAAACTAAAGAATAGAAAGAAGAAATAGATCCTATTAAAATATGTAAAGGAAGAATCAAATTTATAAGACATTATCAAGTTGAAAGTTGAACTTGAAGAAGCAAATAAGGTGGAAGACATTTTACTACAACAAATAAAAGAGAAAAACTTGGAGTGTGAAAAATTGGAGGAAGAGGTGGTATGTCTAAAGAAAAAACTAGAGAAAACTCAAAATGAACTAAACATAAATATTCAGCAGATAAAGGTATCTGAAAAATTGGATGTGATATTGAATTCTCAAAGGTCTCCACTCATAAAGACAGGGTTATGTTATGAAAGAGAATCCAGTAAGTCTAAGACAAAGGATAAAAGGACAATCACCTTTGTAAAAGCTACTAGGAGGGAGGATGACAACTCACATCAATCTAAGGATAAAAATTTGAGAAACATTTAAACATCAAGTGAACAACTACAAAGGAACATTGCCAGTGTAGTACAGAAAGCAAAAGAAATGGACAATCAATATACAACTTATCAAAAACACCACTTCTTCAGAAGACAGGGTTATCAAATGTCAAGTTGGTTAGATTCGCAAACAACATCCTCTACCAGGTACATATATTTGTTTTATGGATATTGTTATTATTATAAAAATTTTGGACATAAAGCCATAAATTATAGAGCTTATGTCAGAAGAATTGATTTTGGAAATTTTAAGATGAGAAATAATGGATTCACGAATGTTAAAACAAATATGAATCTAGACAAAAATGCATTTGATCCATTCCTTGATATCACTAAATGTTTCTATTGTCACAACTTTGGGCACAAGGCATATGAATGTAACCTTAAAAACAATAGATTAACATCTCAAAATATGCATAAAGCAATTGGATGCATGCAATGGAGAAAGAAGGTAGAAGAAAAAAAACTTGACAAGTGTGACTTAGTTTTGTATGCTCAAGATCAAAATAATAATGGTATGTGGACAGTGACTACTCTAGACATATGGCAAGAGATAAAACCAAGTTTGTTTCCCTGAATGAAAATAAAACTAGAAATGTCACATTCGGTAATGATGGAGCAAGTAGAAGTAAAGGAAATGGTATAGTTTGTCTAAACAATGGAAGAGGAAAGGCTCAAGATGTAATGTTTGTAGACGGTCTAAAACATAACTTGTCGAGTGTAAGCAAGACGTGTGACAAAGGTTGTAATGTTATTTTTAGAGCTCAAGGCTATGAAATCAGGTCAACATCTACAGGGAAGGTTTTGGCTAAAGGAGTTCGAGTTGAAAATAATGTATATATCTTGAAAGAAGAGAACAAGGAATGCTACATCAACAAACAAGATGAGTCCTGTCTATGGCATAGGAGATTGGGGCATTTCAACTTTGATCACATCATCAAGCTCAACAAGAAGAAAGTAGTTAGAGATCTACCAACAATAAAAATTCCTCCAAACACTATCTGCAAGTCCTATCAAATGGGGAAACAAACACTGCAAGACATGAAGGTAAATTTTAATGAACCTATATCTATCAAGTGCAACAATACAAGTGCAATAAGCATTTCAAAAAATCTTGTGCTCCATTCAAAGACTAAACATATCCCTATAAAGTACCACTTTCTCAGAGAACAAGTGGTTGATCGAACAGTGAATATGGAGTACATACCCACAAGGGAACAAATAGCAGACATATTTACAAAACCCCTTGCTAAAGAACCATTTGAATATCTAAGAAACAAGCTAGGATAGTACCTACAGACTCTCTTCACTAATATGCCTTTCAAAAGAAGAACCTACAAGACTACAAAGTATATGAAATCGAGCACGAACTAAGGGGGAGTGATCCAGATTTAAATAGGAACGCAATAAAATACAGAGATAACCATATACACAAAGATGCAGCGGAAATAATGCGTCATTTCATTAATGGAAAATATCGAAATATGCTTACAACCAGAAATGGACATAAACCAGCTAGGGTAATGGTAGCTTATCTCTGAGAAGAGATGTGGCGGCTACATGATTTTGAACTGTGTTACAATGAGGCTCGAAGGCCTATTTATTTTTGAGAAACAATGGAAAACCCTTCACATTTCAAAACCTAACCCTAGAATATGAAACACCAAATTGTGGGCCCCGTTTTTGGGTAAGTTGGTACATAAACTTCCCGGGGTCGCAAATTGGTCGTATTATCTCCGTTTGACACGCATGATATCCCGTTGGAAAGATCTCTCCAAGGACTACAACGAAAAAGGAAATTTTTTGAAAGAAATGTCACTGGCGGTATATTTCCCAAAAAACGTCGTTTAGGGCCTCAAAACGGCTCCGGAAGTTTAGGACCCGAAAAACTACTAAAAATAGTAAATTGTGCTACAATTTAGGAAACTGAAAAGAATGGAAGAGACAGTTGTGGGGGTCCAAATGGGATAGGTGGGTGGCCACCAACATCCACCTGGATCATTCCTCCTCCCTTAAGAAGCAATGGTCCCCATTGCGTTGAGTTCCTCCTTGAGATGGACTTCGATGACAAGGATTTTATGCGGTTGACCCACAACCATGACGTTGGTTGTTAATAAAGTAGCAGGTGCCTACATAGCCTGAGGTGGGAGGGCACGTCTCCAAATAACCCACGCCGAATGCTGCTATGTTGAAACTGATGAATGTGAAGAAAGTGCCTACTAAAGTGGGGTGGGAGGGCACGTCTCTAATGGGAACCCGCTCCGAATGCTACTCCAGAATTAAAATGGGCTAACTCAGTCAATATAATTCAGAATATTTATTATAACCTGTTTTTGGAAGCAGATAGATCATTTTGCATCTTCCCATGAATTGAAAATCCTTATCTGGACACTCTGAGATCTCAGATTCGTGCTGCAACAGTTCTGTCATCACAAAAATTCTAATAAAATAGCTGATTTTAAATCAGCGATATCTCCCACATCCGAACTCTGATTCGACCCATTTTTTTTTAAAAATTGGGTGATTTTTTGAGAGGAATCCAGATTTAGGGCCTCAAAACGGCTTCGGAAGTTTAGGACCTGAAAAACTGCTAAAAATAGTAAACTGTGCTACAATTTAGAAAACTGAAAAGACTGGAAAAGACAGTTGTGGGGGTCAAAATGGGATAGGTGGGTGGCCACCAACATCCACCTGTATCATTGAGATTATAGGAGAAATAAGGAATAATGAAAAGGAACACAAAGCTTATGATCATGAAAAAAATTTGAAGGAGGAAAGAACAAAAGCATCATCAAAGTGGGAAATCAAGTCACGTTCTCTAGGATCTATCAACTTCAATTAGGCTCACCATTCAAAAGTCCACTTTTCAATGAATTTTATTTTCCCTTATATATATCTAATGCATAAACATGTAAATAAATTTCTACAAGTAAACACAGTACTAGTACTTCTAAGAAAATTTCATATCTATTCACATCATAGTGAAAGTTCAGCATAAACTATTGTATAATTGCATCATCATTTTTTCTCAAGAAATATTCATTATCTAAACGCATCAATGTACATTATGATGATCCCAACTAAACATCTGGTGTATAAAATCCTAAGATCCATCCAAGGTATTCTCATCAAATGGAGAAGCAGACACTATATATGTTTATGTTTGGTTTAGAGATGCATTCACCATGAAACATCATGTGATCTACATTAGAACCTAGTCATTGGAAATTTCCATGTGAAGTCTTATATTCCAGTAAATAATCAAATTTTGTGCGAGTTTTACTGCATCACTAGGATTTATTTAAATCCTTCAGCTCTATCTTTGTGATCACTACTATGAATGTTCAAAGAATAAAAATGAGTTTATCAACAAAAGATCAAAGGTTAGAGAAATTACTGCGAAATAATTCTCCATCCCAAAAGGAAAATTTGGAAATCATCCTGGCTCATCAATCTCATTTCAAGCAGCCATAGACGGTTGAAGAAAATGAGACTCTGCAATGTGAAATTCCTTAGGAGAATTATTTCCAATTAACACTTTGAAGAACTCAATGTGGAAGTTGGTATTCAAACTTATTGTATTGCAATTTTTTATTTTATTTTTAATGAAAATGACTGTACAGTCTAAGGCCATGAGTGATTGAAACACTATGCATCATTCAAATTGCAGCACTTCAGCTTTATTGTTATCGTCGTAAGAAGTTAAACAATAATGATGCTACCTGGTCAATGTGAACCTATGGAGGATTTTTTTTTTTTTTTTTTTTTTATCATCTGAATTGAGGGATTGAGATGCAATTTTTAGTAATTCAACTCCAAGAGAATTTAGAAAACAATAAAATGTTGAAGAGGAGACTTCTAGTACATTCCATTGAAAAAGGAATCACTAAGCATTATCCACTCTAAAATCATTAAAAGAAAAATGGGGGAGGGAGAAATACAATAAGGAAGGTTAAAAAAAAAGGTATAAAGAAGAAAATTGGAATCTATCAAATAGAAAAGAGAACCAAGCACTCAAAATGATTCCTATATATCATGATAATATACCACCAGTAAGAAGGATAGAAAGGCAAGAACAAATAAGAGTAACAGTTAATTGCAACTATGAAGGTCAAATTCTAATTAGAGTGGAGATGTCAAGGATAGAAAGACATGAACATACTTAGTATTGACAACCAACAAATTGAAGCAGCTTTCAAATTACCTAAGATATTATGAAATCTATTGAGCCAATGGAACAATTATGTGTAGAACACTAATAATGAACATTGAAATAATTTTTTGCAGCAGTCATATATTCCATGACAACGTTTTTTATTGGAAAGTTAATGATACACACAACGATGGTTAATGAACATGGAAATAATTATTTACAACGCATGACAGAGAAATAATTATTTGCAGCACTCATATATTCCATTACAAAAAAATTTATTGGAGAAGTTAATGACACAGACAAAATTGACTAGTGAGAGTTTTTATGCCCTAATCTGAACAATATTGGAATAAAAGGAAATATTAATGGGTTGAGATATCACTTTGAAACATTCAAAGAATTAAAAGTTGAGTTGAACATTAGCGTTGAAGTTTAATAGGTTGAATAAATGCATTATTGATGCAGGAGCATCCAGCTCACAGTGACGAGGCAGAAAGACTCCAACTAGGTTCACAAACGGGACACTGAATTGTTAAATTCTGCTGAAGATAATTTTTATTTTTACTTTATTTTACAAATCAGCAACAATTAGATGGTTTACTTTTCCAGTTAGGATTACTGTTAGTTTCATTTTCGATTTAAGGGTAGTTTCTGTAATTAGGAAAAATAACTCTTAACTGCTTTTACAAGTCTTAAAATATTCAAACAATTATGGTTACAAATAGGAACAGAAATATGTAACTGTCTTTGTAACAGAAAGAAACAAACTGCAAGCCTTAACTGAAGACAGAGGCTATAAAAGCAGAACATACATGTAAAGAAAGGGTCTTTTTTTCAAGTAGAGAACAAGTTGAGTAATTGAAGAACAGAATTATCAAAGCATTCAAAAGTACCTGAGAATTACTGTCCATCTGTTTTAACTCCTAAATTATTGATGTGATCTCTCATACATAATTAACAATATTTTACATTTCTATAAACTAAATGTAACATTATGATTACTGTACGAAAATGAACTGTATTCGAAATTGTCACCAAACGAGCATACAGAGATCTAGTTGAAGAAGCACAGTTATGAAATCGAGACCAGTAAGCAAGTGAAGAGTCCAATCAAAGAACCAGACGCCAGCGACGTAAAAAACTACAAGCGAAGGCTACAGGTACCAAATAACTCATATCCTTTTCCTTTCATAAGAAAAACAATTTACATTTGTATTGCCCAGAAACATTACGGCATAGTCAAAAACGACAGAGTCAAGGTCCCTTAAGTATTACAGAGATTGTTACAGTCAAACCTAGATCAAAATTTGCTCAGCCGTTATAGACAGGCAACAAAAAAACAAAACCCTCGGTTAGGGTTTGACTACAGGCACAAGACCAGGGTTTGTCGAAGCCGCGTTGCAGCCCAGTGAACCCATCCCAGAAAGACGATGGTGGACATGAATCCCACCAGACTCAAACAATAAAATAACAAGCGAACCATATACATAACAGAGACCTCGAGACAGACGAGCAATATAGGTTCCAGGCCTACCAACTTTCACGTCATCGAATATACTTGAAGACAAAGACGTGCGCCCTCCAAGCCACCATATCAAACCTGCAACTAAACAAGCGGGAGTGAGTTGGGGTTCAACTGAACCAGAAGGGACGAAACCCTTGACAGAAAACGAAACCAGCGTTATAAAAATTGAAGGGGAAAGGGAACGAAATCCTCACCTGGAGACCGCGTGAGGAGGAACCATAAACTCGAACCAGAGAACGCCACAGTGAGCTGGAGACCAGAGGAGCAGTTGGGTTTAGACCCAGAACAAAAAAAGAGCGAACGTTGAAATAGAGAACAAGCATTTACCTGTAGCAGAGGTTGAACGAACGTTGCCTTTGTTCCTGTCCGAGCAGCAGAGCATACCCAACAAGTTCATAACACAAGAATAATTATCAAGACATATACGAAAGCCGAAGACCAGAAGACTAACAGTACAGGCAGGAATGGAATAGGAACAGCTGAATACCAGTGTTAAAACAATCCAAATCCGAACCAGACTTTTTACAGGCAACCAACAGTTACAACAAATACGACCAGGACGAAAAATTTGAATTCATTTATTACAAACAGAGTAACAGAGCGGGTAAGCCACTTACCAGAGTTTGCAGAGAAAACCCAGAGCCGAATACAGTCGATGCATACAGGTGGACAAACAGTTAAACGCGCAGAGGAAGCCTCCACCCACAACCAGAACAAGCATAAAAACAACCCACAGTCATGAAACTGTGATTCCGAACCAGCAGAAGCCGAATACAACACCCTCGACATACTTTCATCACACAGAGCTCGAAACCCTCAGAACGACAGCAAGAATGACAAGAACAATCGAGAAATCGATTAAGGGTTAGGGTAATACCGGTTACCAAGGTGGAAGGACTGCATATTTACTCCCGCAGTTAATGCCCAGCTACCAACTTTTGAACGCGGGAAAAAAAATACCATACACGACCACGTAAGCGTCCAAGTGTCACGTTAAATGCGTAAAGGGTTACGCCAAGTGGGCTGGGTCCCATCAGAGTGGTATCAGAGCAAATTGAGTTGAAAAGATTTGGGAGAAATTGATATAGGCAGACGAGGACGGGGTAGAGGTGCCCGTAGGATGGTAGATGAGGCGTTGAGGGAAGAACTCATAATTCTTACTTCTCGATTGGAAGCAGTAGAGGCAGGCAGAAGGAGAGATCCAGAGTTAGGCGATGTGAGTGACGAAGAAGTGGAAGCACTAGCAGATGGGGCTGAAGGTGACTCACCAGAAGTGAGATTGTTGAAGTCTGTATTATTGTCAAATAGTAAACCAAAACC
>APFE030977448.1:0-21061 GCA_000404065.3 Pinus taeda | reverse complement strand
AAAATATCTCATAACCATACGAGAATTATTCTAGGAAGTAAAAAATATCTTCAACACGAAGATAGAGACAAATGGAAAAATGTTTGCTTTCTATCCCTTTATTTGTGAATGTGTTGGCTACTAGAATTCGGATTTGGCTCTTGCAGTTTCATTGGTAGTTATGTGTTGGATTCACTCTTATCTTTAACCTACTGATACTCTTTACCTGTGTTGGTTAAGCCTGGATTACCTATTTCCATTCGGTAGTTATCTTTACCCTCTAGATTTACTATAGTAACTTTTAGTAAATCTATCAAACTGGTCCGCCATTCACTCTCTAGTAATTTTATTCTGATCATTTTCCTGTATACTTCATCGGCTTCTATATATTTGGAAAAATTGGGTTTGCTGGTGAAGAAATGCTTTACTTCATGTTCTATGTAGAACAGATTCTCCAGGCCATCATAAAGTCCCTTCCTTGTAGGCAATGCTTTTACTCCTCAAGGACTAGCTCGGCTCCTGGACTATTTATTCAATCTTTCAATGTAATCTTCCTGTGACATTAATTTTTGATGTATGACCAAAGGACTACGAAGTTTTTTTTCTCTCAAAATGCCATATTTTAGCATGAAGTTGTCCATGTCTACTTGAATGCTCTGACACCTTTTCTCGAAATTAAGCATTACATTTCTTTTAGAGAGAACCTTTTCTTATCTCAATAATTGTTGTTGTTCTATCCTGGATCTCTAATTCATCTAGCAGGTACCTGTTTCTACTGTTCAAGAAATCTATCGACTAATTTTCTTCCTCAGGCTTGTCTCCCAGTTCTTTCTCTGTCTTTTTTATGGCTTCCATGGCTATTTTGACTAATTCATTTTGCTAAAAAATAATCTGAATGGAAGGCCAAATATCATTGATGGAATAAATGATATTGGTCCACAGTATATCCTTGATGTCTCCCAATGGCTTTTCTAGAGTCAAATCATTTTCAAGGATCCTTATTCTTTATCCCATCCTTCGGTTTTTTTGAGTCTCTTCTTTGTGCTGTATTTGTGCAAGTGAACAAATAGTTTCTAGGCTTGTCACTTGTTCTCTAAGTTTCATTAGTTCTGTGGCTTGGATGCTCATTTGTTCCATAGCCTTAACCAATTCATCTATCTTTTTGTTGTTATCCATGTACTGGTCAATGTACCTGTGGCTGAAGTAGTACCTACTACTAGCAATGTTGTTACTGTTGGAATCATTGGTACCAAGGAAGCTATGAGGGTGGAGGGTACTGTTATGGAAACTATAGGTATTACATTCTGAGGAGCAGTGGCCAGCTCACTCTGCTTGGACTGTATCAAATTCTCCAATTCTTTCTCAGTTTCCTTTAATTGATAATTGAACTTAAGGACTAGGTCCATAAGTTCTTTGTCCTTCTATTTTTCTAAAACATCAATAGTTTGAAGATGGTGAAGAGGAGGAATCTTGAGCTGCTACTTTAGTGCAGCTATGTCATCATTTTCCTTCTTTATCAATTGTTCTACTACTTTGACATCCTTGGGATCATGACCCAGCTCTATAACCAAGTCTTCCAAAGTCTTTATTCTGGTGTCTATGGCGTGAGAAGAGGCGTTTTCTAATCGAAGCTGTGCAGATGTGTTATTCAGTGAGTTTTGTAGTTGGTGGGATGTGGTTGCTTTGTCGGTCAATGTGGAGTTGACCATTTCACCTATTTGCTTATGTATCTCTATTTGATCAATAGGGTGAATATCCTTTGCCAAAACTTCAAAATCAGTTTTCGAATAGTCAGCCATTGATCTTGGTTGTTGCACAGTTGGCTTAAGAAATCTCATCTGCATCTTGCCTTCCTTTATGTCAAAGGCTGAAATCAGCCTTGTTTGGTTCATCAGAGCTAGTTTGAGATAATCAACATAGGTTTGAGCCTTTAGTTTTGCGTTCCTTGCCTTGTCTTTGTACTTTACTTGATATCCTAGCTCTGATGGGAAGGAGCCCTGAAGGAAGATACCTCTGTGCTCTGTTGCCTTTATAATACCTGGAACTGTGAGGTAGATGGTGTAGCTTCTAAAGGGATAGTATGCACACTATCAGTTCTTTCTGCCACTGTGTTTCTTGTTGTTTCCTTGGTGTATTCCTATTCATAAAATGGGTTTAACCTTTGCCTCTTAGCATAGTTTTGATTAACATGTATGGTGGAAGGAGTGGCCTCCTCTATGTCTCTTTTTGGAATTTTCTCCTCATTTAGAGGAGTCTACAAAATGGGGGGATTGCCCATATTTTGTTCTGTTTGATTAAGCTCCTCTAAAATCTTAGGCAACCCTAAATGTTCTGCCTGATCTGATGATCTTGGTTGGCCTGATGGCTCTACTTGCTCCGAAGTCTATCCACTATCTTCCTGTGACTGCCTTTGAGATGGAGTTTCTCCAAGCACCTGTACAGATAAATATTCATCGAGCTTCCTATCTAAATCCATAAATACATTGTCAATGGCAACCTTTATACTGTCTTGATCTACTAATGTGTTTTCCACCCATGTAGATTGATTGGCATATTGTTTAATTTCTGGGTTCCTATGGGGGATGTAAGGAGATAGCTTATTTTTATGTCTCCTATTAGAAATACAACTGTGGGGATCGTAGGTCCACATGAAACTCTGTTTTAATTTCAACCTTTGGAGGATTTCATCTGCATCCTTTCATGATTTTCTATTGTTACAAATTAAAGGACCAAGATGATCTTTTATTCTTAGTTGGTCCTTTTTCTTGGTTCTAAAAAAATGGACCTCATATGAATTGATTATTTGTCTGTAGTACTCCAGAGCAAATAATCTCACGGGGAGGTACTTTGGAATTTTTTAAGGTGGTAAATCACATCCACAGATTCTGATTTTTGTATGGATTTGGTACAAGCACCAATCCCCTACTTTGTATTGCTTTGACAATTGTAGGATCCTCCTCACGTCTGCACTGATTCTCAGAGGCGAGCTTCCTAGCAACATGGTAGCCATTGGGTGTACAAATATATCAATGAAATCTATATATGGGTAGGGAGAATTAGACTTGTGGAGCAAAGGGGTCCAGAATATGCCAGGACTAGGATTCGCTTTGGTATCAAGTTTTTGGACAGAGAAGGGAAACTTATCAGTCTGATAGTAAAGAAATAAATGGTACAAGAGTGATGAATATTTGAAAACTTTCATTTTCCAAATCTGAGAAATTGATCATGCATCTTATTTGAGATGAATTTTTCATAATCAAATTTGACTGCGGGAGGTTGGCCAAGGGTAAAAATAGAAATGTAGGCAAAAATGATATCATCTACATATTCACTAGTGGTATAACCTAAAATGCATGATATCATTGATGTGATATCTTTGCCCAAATCAGAAAAGAAGGATGACATGTAAGGAGGGGGGTCATTTTTCATGTATCTTTCTTCAGTAATGAAATTTTGGAGGATTTGAGTACTTCTGGATCTAGATAGCTTGGAGAATTTGTCAAGCAAGTCAGCAATGGTAAGGGGGGTGAGGTTTTCACTAGGTTGTAACTGTAACATCTTATTTATGGATTTTGCAGTGATAGTGAATAGAACTTTCTGATTTGGGCACATTAGAGCTCTCATGATAGGGTTATAGTTTGCATGACAGTAGTGAACAATATCCAGGAAGACATGAACACTGGGGAATTGATATTTGGGTAGGTTTGATTCCCAGAGGCGTATCTTATCTGCATGGTTCAAGTAGCTATCTCAGTGTCTGCAATGCAATTTGAAAGGGGATTCTTCAAAGATGAGGTCTTTAATCTAAAAATCTTTGTCAGCGAGGGGAAGATGGTCTAAATATTTGTGGAGAGTAGTAACTGGAATGAATTTTAAAGCAATTGGGGCATCCATCCTTGGTAATTGTGGATTCAAGGACAAGGGCAAAGAATTTCAGGGAAATATCGAAAAATTGGATTATCACAGAGTATCTCAGTACTATCAGATAGCTTAACTTACTAAATTACTTAATTTTTAAAGAAATTTAGCTCATGTTTGGCACGAAAATAGGGTTTCTCAGTCGAAAATAGAGTAAATATCTAGTTTCAGTTATCTGAATGGATTAATGGTACTGGTGCACTATTCACAGGGAGCGGACGGGTCTGCAATGGTAATCTGGAGTTCAACGGCTTCGGGAGTTTGATGGTTGGTAGTTGGTTGATAGTTCGAACGTATTCTGCATTTCCATGGAGAACAAAAGGTTTTTTTTCTTGGTAAAAAACAAAAATATTGAGTATTTTTGGTTTATCTACAAAGTCAATGATTTTGGCAGGTATAATTGAAAAGCAACAGTTGGTGCCAACTGACGGAGGTGATGTTTTATCGTGTAGTGAACGTGGTAAGTGGAGGTGGTAAGAGGAATCTATCACACTGCTTTTGGGAACATGGTGCTATTGGGAGAGGTCTGCTCGATGCCATTCATTGGGTGACACGTAGCAACGAGGTGAACAATGAAACCACTCACAATTGGCAAGTAAAGGTCGACATCGGAGGCTTCCCGATATGAGCGACAACCGTTAGATCTGAAGGGGTCAGATCATATGGTGATCAGGATGTGATTGGTCGGTGAAATAATGGAGGGGCCCGATAGGATTTTAATTGCGGGTTAGGGCCGATTAATGACTTCGGGGGTGAGTTGATTGGAGGAAGGTTATTAATCAATCATGGTTTGATCAATTAATTCGTTTTTGTATGGTAGAGGATCATGGCTCTTAATTAGTCGCAAATCGACTAATTAATGCATCTAATTTATTTACTTTATATGGTTTATATTCCAAACCATCAAGGCGGGATATTATCATATGGGATTTAAATAAAATATACAGGAAAGGGGGTTTTGTTTTTGGGAGTTAAATAAATACAATAAAGATTAATGTTAATATGAAGCGAAAGTGGAAAGTAAATGTGTTGAGTATAATGTATTGATATTTATTTTAATATCCACATCTACACATCATTACTTAGGCTAAATGTTTTTTTGTGGGTTTTTGTGGGATTTTGTGGGGTTTTATGTAGGGTTAATTACTTTCCCTAGGTAAATGATGATTTCACACCTTAGGAAAATGGGTGTTTTAGGGGAAAATGAATGAATTGAAGGGGGTGAATTTTGATGAGGGGATTTCAGTACTTAGAACCTATAAATTATTGGGTAGAGGATTAGGTCCCTCCAAAAGTTAGAGAAATGCTGTGAGCCCCTTTAACTTAAGGTTTTAGGTACTCTTTACTTTTCTTATGGGAAATTAGTAAAATTAAGGGTGGAATGAATGGGAAATTAATCACTTCACTTTGTGTAAATGTTCAATTATCATCCACACTCTTAGAAACTTGATGATGAAAGTAAATGATATGACTTTGTCCAATCAATCACCATAATTCTACAACCATCCAACTACTTACCCACCTACTCATCCCACTATTCTTTCTACTCTTTATTAGGGTGCACCTAAATTGAAAAACCCTTATCAAAACTTTTCTTTTCTTTTACAATAGAAATCTATCTAAGTTTATCCTTATTACATTCAAGGGCTTAGATTCAACTGTTAAGCTCCTTTTATTCACACTACCTAATCTAATTGTCTGCCAAGATTAAACAGTTTGGTGAGATCTTATTCTCTATCTCTAAACATGAAATTCAAAGCATAGACTAACCAAGGTTAAACTATTTGGTTACCATGAATTGTGGCATAAACAACAATTTGCACACAATCATTATTGTACAAAAAATAAAGTAGTAGTGGCATTTGGACTTGCACATTTTCATGGTATTTTTCATTTTATTGGGGTTCATTTTTCATCTTTTTTTACCTTTTTTCATTCTTTTTGTGCTTTGATTTTTCTTTTAGGACATACCCTCTTTACATTTTTTAATTTTTTTGATTTTTTGAATATGGAAAACATTTGCAGAAAGAAAAGGTATGTACATAGTACATATTTGACCTCAGCCATTCAAAAATTATGACTCCTATTGGTGTAGGAACCTAACAGTGGCTCCAATTAGGGATGACATTTCTTAGTGAAATGTCAAGAACTAGCAAATCAATGGCCTTTTGAATTTCTTTGATTTCACTCTTTAGATTTCCTCTACCTTGCTACTTTATTGATATTTACTGATAGTAAAACGTTTTGAAGCTTAGGGCTTTCTGTTCGAGCTTCAACTTCAAAATTTAACATCCAATCCAAACTAAACTTTGTGAAGGATATAATATGTACAAGTGTTTAGTAAAATCAATGACTGGGATCTATATAATGCTTAAGCATTCAACCATTGATCGGTACTCCTACTTCTACACCATCCAACTCTTTAAGGAAATAGGCATTATTGCCTTTGAAAGTATAAATAATGTAAGGACCTTTCCATAGGAAGTCAAACTTCCCATGTTTTCCTTTATCTTCCCTTCTTGATTCCCATTTCAAAACTTTATCTCCCAGATAGAAATATTTTGTCTTGGTTCTTTTGTCAAATGCTTTCTTGATTTTCTCCTGAATGACTTGAGACCTAATGTAGACTTGTTCCCTGGTTTGTTGCAGATGAATAGTTTGCTTGATCCTTCTCTGAATATTATTGGGCTAAACTTGTGCTTCTTGGAGTAACTTCATCACTGGAGTTCCCAAAGAATATGGGAAGACAACTTCCATTCCATAGACTAAGTGATAGGGACTGGTGCCAATAGATTATTTGTGGTCAGTCTATCTGCCCACAAAGTATTCACTAGTTTCTTATTCCAGGTCTTCTTATTATCTTCCAATAATTTTTTTATTATATTCATTAAGCTTTTATTGGATGATTCTGCAAGTCCATTTCCTTGGGGATAGTAGGTTTGGAATGGCCAAGGGTTATGTGATACTTGTTGCAAAAATCAATCATCCTTTTTTATTTCAAGGCTGCAGCATTGTTTGTGATGATTTTGGTGGGACAACTAAATCTGGACAAAATTTTGGCCTCAAGAAAACCTATTATGACAGTATCGGTGGCTTGTCTTGAAGGTATAGCTTCTATCCATTTTGTAAAATAATCTATGGCTGTTAAGATCCATCTATGTTGGGTAGAGGAAGGGGGATGAATTTCACCAATGAAGTCAAGACGCCACTACTGAAATGGTGTTTCAGTTGATATAGGTTTCAAAGGTAATGGCAGTAATTTTCTTTTTCCTTCAAAAATTTGACATTTGTGGCATGAGGTTACAAATTTTTTCACATCAGCAAATAGAGTGGGCCAATAAAAGCCAGCCCTCCAGATCTTATCGGCTATTTTCTTCCAATAGAGATGCCCCCAACAATCACCTGCATGAACTTCTTGCAAAATTTTATCAGATTCCTCCTTTAATAAACAATTCAACAATATGCCTTCATGATTTCTCCAAAATAAGGCATTATCAATTATGCAAAACTTTAAAGATTTCATCTTTAAAAACCCACTTTTAGTTCTGGATATCTTTGGAGGAGCTTGAATATTTTGTAGAACATATATTATGTTAGCATACCATGGTGAATATGTAAAGGCTTGGCTGATCTGTGGAGTCGTCATCTCTTATTTGTTATCGAGTTCTACAATGAAGTTTATGTCTAGGGCTTGATAGTTTGATTCTACAATTAGCTTAGCCAAACCTTGAACTTTGATCAATTTGGTAGGTTTAATTTCTAAATCATACTCTAATATTGTAGCTATCCACTTTCCATTTTTCCATCGGGTCCATTTTGTGTTAAAATCTCTTTAACCATAGCATTGGGAACATAAGCTACTATATGGGAGTACAAAATATAAACTCTGAAATCTTTTATGGATTTAACCAGAGCAAAAGCTTGTTCCTCCATTATGTTATACTTTAAAGGTGCATCTCTGAAGGCTTTTATGAAGAAGGCTATTGGCTATTCAAAACCCTAATCATTTTTTTGTAGGAGGATTGCAGCAATGGTGTGTTCTGAACCAAAAAAAAATATGAGAAATTCCCTATCAAACTTCGGATTGATGAGGACTAGCATTTGTGTTAAGGCTAACTTTATATCTTCAAATGAAATTTAGCCTCTAGATTCCATTTAACAATTGAATCTTTCTTTAACATGTTGTTTAGTAATCTAATTAACTTAGCTAAACTAGAGATAAATCTCCTCAAAAAGTTTATCTTCCCTAGAAATGCTTGAAGTTCTTTGATATTCCTAGGATGTGGTATCTGTAAAATATCTTCAATTCTTGTTGGGTCAATCGTGATACCCTCTATGGAGATAATGTGGCTTAACGTTTTCCCTTCTTCCAACCCAAATAAAGATTTTTTAGGATTCAGAGAAATTCCATATTTCCTGCATTTAATAAAGACCTGCCTAAGATGATCCAGGTGTTGTTGATCTGATTTAGAGAATACTGTGAGGTCATCAAGGTAAATTACCAGGAAGTCATGGATTTCTTTGGCAAAGTTTATGTCCATTTCTCTTTGAAAGGTGGCCCTTGCATTTTTCAACCCAAATGGAATTTTTACATACATGAAAGTGCCCCATGGAGTTGTGAATGCAGCCTTTGCCTAATCATCTAGGTGCATTAGGATTTGGTTATAACCTGAGAACCCATCTAGCAATGAGATTCTGGAGGAACCTACTACCCTCTATAGTATGTGGTCCATTTTCGGAAGAGGATAGCTATCCTTAAGTGAAACTTTATTCAAATTCCTAAGGTCAACACACAACCTAATTTCGCCAGTTTCCTTTCTACTGGGTACCAAATTGGAAACCCAGTCTGTGAGCCTGATAGGTGGAATAATTCCAGCTTCATACATTCTTTTGATCTCCTTTTCAATAGAAGGCAATAGAACATGGTTGATTGCTCTAAGTTTTTGTCTAAAGGGCTTTTGATCTTCTTTTAATGGAATAGTGTGTTGTATTATGCTAGTATCATAGGATTTTAGGTCCTCATAACTCCAGGCAAAAACATCATGGAATTCTTTCAGTAGTTCCATATATTTCAGTTTTTCATTGGGAGATAATGATTTTGACAGTTTTATCAATTTGGGATTTTCTTCATATCCTATATTGCATTCCTCAATGTCTGATTTCAAGGGTTCCATTTTAGGTTTTTTAGGAATGTCGTTTGAATCAAATAAGTCCTCTAGAGGAGTTAATCCTTTTGGTAGAAAATTGTCTTTAAGGTATATGAATTTATTTTCTTCATCAAAGGCTTCATCAATTTCAATTTGTTTTAGGTCTCTAAAATCTGATTTTGTGAACTTTGTAGGATGAAATCTATCTATCTGATCATCTTCTAGTTTGTTAATTTCTACTTTACCAGAGCAATAGATATCTAATGCTATGTTTGTGTCTATGTTGATATTTACAAATTCATTATCTAAAGTTAAAAAATTGTTAATTTGCTGATCATTCTCAAATACTTGCCAGTTCTTTAAATTGTCAGGAATGGAAGGTTTGTGCCTAACCTCAGTAGCGTACTGATGGTTGGGCTGAAAGGGAAACTTACAAGTACTAGCAAACATGGCTAAGTTGTGAGCTTGCATGTTGTGTTTTCTTGGAATAACAACAAGTTTTGTTTCTAAAAAGCTATCTAATATCTCTATGACTGTTCCTCTATAAAATCCTAACCTAGGATCCCTAGTCATATAAACAACATTAATTTGTTTAATCACGAACTCAAAATCTCCCATGATAGAGACTTTAATGGCTCCTAACCTTTTGACCAGTATCAGACCTAACAAAAGCACTTCATATTTGGCCATATTGTTTGTGCATTTAAAGTTCAACTTGTAGGCATGACCCTCCGAATGATCACATTGTAAGTTATAAATCCATATACCTTCTCCTGCACCTAGTTTGTTAACCGACCCATCAAACTCAAGATGCAATAGGATTTCATGCTCATAATTTTCATCTGGGGTAGTGGAATCCCTCTTGACTGAGGTATCTAGATCATCTTTTTTATTTAATGTTTCATGAATTTGGACACTTTTATTTTCCTTTAATACTGCAATATCTTTTGGTTCTGTTGTTATACTACTTGAAGTGTCTTCTTGATTAGTTTTAGCATTGTAAAGTATGAAAGAATTAATATCAGAATGTACTGAATATATAGGGAAGTTTTAAGGCCTCTCCTGGGTACTCACTACATACTTCATTAGAGTCTCTCTATATATTTTCTAGGGATGTCCAAAGACTGATATGGTAGCATAGGACATTTCTAGTTGCAGAGATCCTTGGAGTATGCACCCAAAGACCTAGACAACAACATACCGCACTTGGGTGGTATATCAGCAACAACTATGTCCATAAGTATGGTCTTGGCAAGGTACTAAACTAAGGAAACACACAAATCTTTTATGAGACCTAAGAATTTAACTTGGCTTTACTCAAAGGATAACAGATCCTTCTAAGGCCCCGTGATATCCAAGTTAAGTTTTTCCATTACAGACTTAGGCATAAGATTATGCGAGGCCTTAGAGTCTAGCATGGGATTATGAAGGATTTATCGTGGATGTTAAGGCTGATGTAGAAGATGGTACCCCTCCTTCAACTAGCTTTCCATTAACATTTGGTCAGAAAATTAACTCAGGTTGGTCACCAAATAGATTCACAGTCTTCATTCTCACAGAAGTTTAAAGATTTACTGATTTGAGATCTATAAGTTTCATGTTTAACCAATTCTGTCAGAGGCACTGAAATTTTGAGTTTGGTTACCTCTGCTCCAAAATTGAAAGGCATAGGGGATTTATCTATTTGAATATTTGGAATTTTGGAGCCAAAGTTTTGAGTAGTATGTTTTTCTTTTTCATTGCTAGGATTGTTTTCAATTGGATTTTCTAATACGATTTCTCGGGGCTGTTCCACTGCTCCTATGAGGGGGACTGAATTGGAACGATGCTCATTAGAAGGTTGGTTATCTATTACATCTTCAATGGTGGAATTGGGAAGATTTTGATGTGGACTGGAAAGGGTTTGTAAGGTTTTTCCAACTTGAGGATTATGATTTGTAGCTTTTATTTTCTTAGGATGTTTAGGTACTGCTTTTTTATTCTGATCAAGAAAATCAGTGTTCTTTTTGCTTCTTAAGTTGTACTATTTATGCACTTCGAAAATAGCAGAGTCATAACATTGCTTATAGTCGAAATATTCTCCTATTTGGGTCTATAATTGTTGAAGCATGTATAATTCTTGATCATCATGAGTTAGAAAAATAGTTTCTTCATCATCTAAGCCCATAAGGTTGATTTGGGTATCTATCTCTGGGTCCTCTTGGTGGGAAGTTTCAGCATAATTTTCCTGGAAAGGTGGTTAAATGGTCTGATGAGGCCCATTTTTACTAGTGTTTTGGTTCTCATTTTTCTTGAGTTTGCATTCCTTACTGGATTAACCTATTGGTTATCCCAGTGAGGTTTTATTTCAATGACTTATATTCTATCCTTCAACCTTTCCATTCCTTTAGCTAAAGCATCCATTTTCTGATCAAAGGGTGAAGATTCATCTTTCAATGGTGTTCTTCTCTCATTTATAACTCTAGCCCTTTTGGACAATGGATTAGCTTCTACACTAACTGCTACACTTTACATATCTTCAAGTGTGAGGATGTTCCTTTCTCTATGTTGAGAAGCCATATCAGTGTCAAGTCCGTCTAGAAATTTAATCAGGGCTAAACCAGGTGGAGATCTAAGGTCAAGTGGGATTGCATTATACACGTTGTTAAACCTGGTACAATAGTCCTGAATAGTCACATTTGGTCCCCTTTTAAGGTTTTCATATTCAGATAGAATTTGAAGGGGATTCTTCTTTTTCTCCCACCTATTTAAGAACTGTTGGTAAAGGACTTCTAAACTATCTATGCTCTGAGGGGGAAAGACCTAAACCATGTTCTCACTTCTCCAGCTAAACTTTGGACAAAAATTCTCATTTGGACATCTCCTATGTCAATCTCATGCAGTTCAAGATAATGTCATTTTCTTAGTGTGTTGTTGTGCTATGTATGTTCATGTGCCATAAAATGAGGTAATTTTACTTTGATGGTCTTCTGGTAAGACACCTTGAGGATCATGCATTACAAGGGGGGCATATCTGAGTGCCATAGCTGTAAGCTGTATAGGATTGAGAACAAGTGTTGGGGTAACTAGGGGATTTGGGACTACAAGGGGAGTTGGTGTAACAGGGGTAATAGGTGTTTGAGGGGTAGTCATATGCTGATGGGGGAGTGAAAGTATGAATGGAGATGAGGGATGATCTTCAAAGGTGTGGGGAAATGATAGTGAGCTAAAAGATGTTGAAGCTATTTCAGAGCTTTCAGGGAGTCTATCAGTGGTAAGGGATGACTGCAGGGAGTTCAGAAGGTTCTAGTTAATTGACAAGTTGGCTAGTTTCATTTCAAGTTCTCTGGTGAATTCTGGATCTCAGACTATGTCCAACAGTTCACTATCAGACGTGGTTCTAAAAAGAGAGAGACCAAAATACTCATCAAAAGGGATGTCTTCAATGAATAACCACTCAACAAGGCATGAATTGGATATAAAAATAGGTCTAGGGCTTACCGAACTTTCTTGTATTCTGATTATTCTTAGAATAACATTGGGATTTTCAAATACAAGGGGAGGATTTGGATCAGGGTTGGCCCTGGTATAATGAGTTCTCCTTGAAGCTAGATTTTGAGGATTTTGTGATTGTTTTAAATTTTTATGAATTTTTGGAAATAACTTCTAATAACCCTTTAAGATGCTTATGAATAAAAATTTGAATTCCTCAAAGGTTTATTGAAACTGAGGGTTTTGAATCCCTAGTAAGGTTGCCACTATGTTATCACTCAGGTTTTTTCCTTAGAAGTTATCAAAGAAGGAATAGCTTGAGGTAACCACAAACCACTCTTTTAGACTCAGGCTCTAGCCAACCTAAGTCCAGAGAGGGCTCTCTCTTTAATACTTAACTTTGTTTAAATAATATTTTAGGCTAGTTCTTAATGTTTGGGGTTGTTTGCTTTGATTGGGTGGTGGAATTAAGAAGATAGATGGACTGAACAAATATTTAGGCCATTGGGGTATGGAGTCAATCAAGAAATGCTTAACTGGACTTGATTTATCACTGAGGTAAGAGTTCACAGGGCAAGCTAACACAGCAAGAGAAAATCTAAAGGTTTTAATGAATGGAAAGTCCTAACCAGGGCCAAGGGCATTGATGAATCCTTAATTAGGATTGGGATGAAGAAAAGAAGGATGGCCAATAGAAAAGGGCAATGAAGAATCTTGTACTATGGGCCAAAAGGGGGATAAAATATGGAAGTAAGGGGGCAATTAAGAATCCCCAGACCAAGGTAGTTTAGTAGAATACATAAATAAATAAACAGTTAAAATAGAGAGCAATTAAGCTAATTCTCATGATATCATTCCTTGTTTGATTTTAAGATTTTATAATAAACACATATGAATAATTCATGACATAAAGATAAAACGAGATTTAAACATGAGAATATGATACTTATTTGTTCCAACTGTTCACAAGAATCCAGTTAAATGTCCTTAGCTTTATTTCATTCCCAGCAAAACCAATCCAGTCTTGAGTACAAATCTCCTTGGCTAAAAAATAATATGTGTACATAAATGTATTTTAATCCACCCTAATTACTTCAACTTGTGAAGTATTTATACAAAATTTAATACAAAATATCTCAAAACCATATGAGAATTATTCTAGGAAACAAAAAATATCTTCAACACGAAGATAGAGACAGATGGAAAACTGTTTGCTTGTTGTCCCTTTATTTGTGAATGTGCTGGCTACTAGAATTTGGATTTGGCTCTTGTAGTTTCCTTGGTATTTATGTGTTGGATTCACTCTTATATTTAACCTACTGATACTCTTTACCTGTGCTGGTTAATCCTGGATTACCTGTTTACATTTGGTAGTTATCTTTACCCTCTAGATTTACTATAGTAACTTCTAGTAAATCTGTCAAACTGGTCCACCATTCACTATCTGGTAATTTTGTTCTGATCATTTTCCTATAGAATTTATCGGCTTCTGTATATTTGGAAAAATTGGGTTTTCTGGTGAACAAATGCTTGACTTCGTGTTCTATGTAGAACAGATTCTCCAGGCCATCATAAAGTAGCTTTCTTGTAGGCAATGCTTTTACTTCTGAAGAAATAGCTTGGATCCTAGACTGTTTATTCAATCTTTCAATGTAATCATCCTGTGTCATTAATTTGTCATGTATGACCAGAGGACTAGGAAGTCCTTTTTCTCTCAAAATGCCATATTTTAACATGAAGCTGTCATTGTCTACTTGAATGCTCTCACATGTTTTCTCTAAATTAAGCACTAGGTTTCGTTTGGAGAGAACCTTTTTTTTTTATCTCAATAATGGTTTTTGTTCTGTCCTAAATCTCGAATTCATCCAGCTGGTAACTATTTCTACTATTCAAAAAATCCATCAACTAATTTGCTTCCTCAAGCTTGTCTCCCAGTTCTTCCTTTTTCTTTTGTATGGCTTCCATGGCTATTTTGACTAATTCAATTTGCTCAAAAATAACTTGAATGGAAGGTCAAATATCATTGATGGAATCAATGATAATTTTCTGTAGTATATCCTTGATGTCTCCCAATGGCTTTTCTAGAGTCAAATCATTTTCAAGGATCCTTATTCTTTCTACCATCCTGAGTCTCTTCTTTGTGATGTATTTATGCAAGTGAACAACTAGTTTCTAGGCTTGTCACTTGCTCTCTGAGTTTCTTGAGTTTTGTGGCTTGGATGCTCATTTGTTCCATAGCCTTAACTAATTCATCTATATTTTATGTTGTTATCCCTGTACCGGTCGATGTACCTGTGGCTAAAGTAGTACCTGCTACTAAAAATGTTGTTACTGTTGGAATCATTAGTTCCAAGGAAGCTGCCAAGGTGGAGGGTACTACTGTGGAAACTGTAGGTATTACAGTCTGAGGAGGGGTGGCCAGCTCACTCTGCTTGGACTGTATCAAATTCTCCAATTATTTCCCAATTTCCTTTAATTGATTATTCAACTTAAGGACTAGTTCCATAAGTTCTTCCTCCTTCTGTTTTTCCAAAACTTCAGCAATTTGAGGATGGTGAAGAGGAGGAATCTTGAGTTGCTTCTTCAGTACATCTATGTCACCATTTTTCTTCTTTATCAATTTCTCTGCTACCTTAACATCCTTGGGATCATGTCCCAGCTCTATGACCAAGTCTTCCAAAGTCTTTATTCTGGTGTCTTTGGCCTATGAAGAGGCCTTTTCCAATTGAAGTTGTGCAGATGTGTTATTCAGTGAGTTCTGTAGTTGATGAGCTATGATTGCTTTGTTGGTCGATGTGTAGTAGACCATTTGACCTATTTGCTTATGTAACTCTATTTTATCAATTGGGTGAATATCCTTTGCCAAAACTTCAAAATGAGTTTTCAAATATTCAACCATTGATCTTTGTGGTTGCACAGTTGGCTTAAGAAAGATCATCTACATCTTGCCTTCCTTTCTGTCAAAGGTTGGCATTAGCCTTGTTTGGTTCGTCGGAGCTAGTCTGAGATAATGAGCATAGGTTTGAGCCTTTAGCTTTTTGTTCCTTGCCTTGATTTCTTTGTACTTTTCTTTGATATCTTGGCTCTGACTAGGAGGCGCCCCAAAGGAAGATACCTTTGTGCTCTATTTCCTTTCTAATACCTGGAATTGTGAGGTAGATGGTGTACCTTCTGAAGGGATAGTATACACATTATCTGTTCTTTTTACCACTGTGTTGCCTATTGTTTCCTCGGTGTATTTTTGTTCAGAAAATGGGTTTAACCCTTGCCTCTTAGCATAGGTTTGATTAACAAGTATGGTGGAAGGAGCGGCCTCCTCTCTGTCTCTTTTTGGATTTTTGTCCTCATTCAGATGTGTCTGCAAAATGGGGGGATTTCTCATGTTTTGTTCTGTTTGATTCAGCTCCTCTGAAATCGTAGGTAGCTCTGAATCTTCTTGCTACTCTGATGATCCTGGTTGGCTTGATGGCCCTACTTGCTCCGAAGTCTATCCACTGTGTTCCTGTTATTGCCTTTGAGATGGAGTTTCTCCAGGCACCTGTACAAATAAATCTCCATAAAGCCTCCTATCTAAATCCATCAATACATTGTTAATGACAACCTCTATACTATATTGATATACTAATGTCCACCCATTCAGATTGATTGACATACTGCTGAATTTCTGGGATCCTATGGTGGATGTAAGGAGATAGCTTATTTTATATTTCCTATTACAAATAAAGCTGTGGGGATCATAGTTCCACATGAAACTCTATTTTAATTTCAACCTTTGGAGGATTTCATCTGCCTCCTTTCCTACTTCTCTACTATTACAATTGAAAGGGCCAAGAAGATGTTTTATTCTTAGTTGAGCCTTTTTATTGGTTCTAACAAAATGCACCTCATCTAAATTGATTATTTATCTATAGTACTCCAAAGCAAATAATATCATGGGGAGGTACTTTGGCATTTTGTAAGGTGGTAAGTCACATCCATAGATTTTTATTTCTATATGGTTTTGGTACAAGTACAAATCCCCTACGTTGTATTGCTTTGATAATTGCAGCATCCTCTTGATGTCTGCACTAATTCTAGGAGGAGGGCTTCCTAGCAACACGGTAGCCACTAGGTGTACAAATAGATCAATGAAATCTATATATGGGTAGGGAGAATTAGACCTGTGGAACAGAGGGGTCCAGATGATGACATATTTAGGATTCTCTTTGGTATCAAGTTTTTGGACAGAGAAAGGAAGCTTATCAGTTTGATAGTAAAGAAATAAATGGTACATGATTGATGAATATTTGACACACTTTCATTTTCCAATATCATAAAATGATCATGCATCTTATCTGAGATGAATTTTGCATAATAAAATTTGACTATGGAGGCTGGCTAGGGGTACAGCTAAACATGTAGGCAAAAATGATATCATCTACATATTCACTAGTGGTAAAACCTAAAATGCATGATATCATTGATGTGATATCTTTGCCCAGATAAAAAAAGACGGATGACATGTAAGGAGGGGGGTCCTTTGGCATGTATCTTTCTTCAATAATGAAAGTCTAGAGGATTTGAGTACTTATAGAACTAGATAGCTTGGAGAATCTATCAAGTAAGTCAACAATGGTAAGGGGGGTGAGGTTTTCACCAAGTTGTAACTGTAACATCTCATTTATGGATTCTGCAGTGATAATGAATAGCACTTTTTGATCTGGGCACCTTACAACTCTCATGATAGGGTCATAGTTTGCATGACAGTAATGAACAATCTCCGAGAAGACATGAACATTAGGGAATGGATATTTGGGAAGGTTTGATTCCTTGAGGCATATCTTGTCTGCATGGTTCAAGTAGTTATCTTAGTGTCTGCAATGTAATTTCAAAGGAAATTCTTCAAAGATGAGGTCCTTAATCTAAAAATATTTGTTAGCCAGGGGAAGATGGTCTAAATCTCTGTGGGGAGTAGTAACTAGCATGACATTTAAAGAAATTGGGGTGTCCATCCTCGGTTCTTGTGGATTCAAGGACAGGGGTAAATAATTTCAAGGAAATATGGAAAACTTGGATTATCACAGATGTCTCAGGACTATCAGACAGTTTGATTTAGTAAATTACTTAATTTTTAAAGAAATTTAGCTCAAGTTTGGCACGAAAATAGGGTTTCTCAGTAAAAAAGAGTAGGGTAAATACCTGGTTTCAGTTGTGTGAATGGATTAATGGTACTAGTGCACTATTCGTAGGGAGGGCATGGGTCTGCAATGGTAATATGGAGTTCAGTGGCTTCAGGAGGTTGGTGGTTGTTAGCGGGTTGACAGTTCGAACGTACTCTATGTTTGCATGGAGAACAAAAGGTTTTTTTCTTGATAAAAAACAAAAATAATGAGTATTTTTTGTTTATCTGCAAAGTCAATGATTTTGGCAGGTATAATGGAAAAGAAACAGTTGGCGCCAACTAACGGAGGTGACATTTTGTCGTGTGGTGAAGGTGGTAAGTGAAGGTTGTAAGTGGAATCTATCGCACTGCTTTTGGGGACTTGGTGGTATTGGGAGAGGTCCACCCGATGCCATTCATCGGGTGACACGTAGAGGCGGGGTGAACTTTGAAACCGATCATAACGAGTGGGTAAAGGTCGGCATCGGAGGTTGCATGATATGAGCGACAATCGTTAGATCTGAAGGGGTCAGATCGTATGATGATTGGGATGTGATTTGGTCGGGGAATTAATGGAGGGGCCCGATGGGATTTTATTGTGGGTTAGGGCGGCTTAATGAGATCAGGGGTGAGCTGATTGGAGGAAGGTTATTAATCAATCACGGTTTGATCAATTATTCCTTTTTTCTATGGTCAAGCTTTATGGCTCTTAATTAGTCGCAAATCGACTAATTAATCCATCTAATTTATTTACTTAATATGGTTTATATTCCAAACCATCGGGACAGGATATTATTATATGGGATTTAAATAAAATATATGGGAAAGGGGGTTTTCTTTTCGGCAATTAAATAAATACAATAAAGATTAATGTTAATATGAAACGAAAGCAGAAAGTAATTGCACTAAGTATAATGTATTGATATTTATTTTAATATCCACATCTACACATAATTACTTAGGCTATATGCTTTTTTGTGGGTTTTTGTGGGAAAAAGGGGTTTTATGTAGGGTTAATTACTTTCCCTAAGTAAATGATGACCTCGCACCTTAGGAAAAGGGGTTTTTTAAGAGAAAATGAATGAATTGAAGGGGGTGAATTTTCATGAGTGAAGTTTAGTTCTTAGAACCTATAAGTTATTGGGCAGAGGGTCTGGTCCCTCCAAAAGTCAGAGAAATGCTCTGAGCCCCTTTAACTTAAGGTTTTAGGTACTCTTTACTTTGCTTATGGGAAATTAGTAAAATTAAGGGCGAAATGAATGGGGAAATTAATCACTTCACTTTGTGTAAATGTTCAATTATCATCCACACTCTTAGAAACTTGATGATGAAAGTAAATGATATGACTTTATCTAATCAATCACCATAATTATGCAACCATCCAACTACTTACCCACCAACTCATCCCACTATTTTTCTACTCTTTATTAGGGTGTAGTTAAGCTGGCAAACCCTTATCAAAACTTTTCTTTTCTTTTACAATAGAAATCTATCCAAGTCTATCCTTATTACATCCAAGTGCTCAGATTAAACTATTGAGCTCCATTTATTCACTCTACCTAATCTAATTGTCTGCCAAGATTAAACAGTTTGGTGAGATCTTATTCTCTATCTCTAAACATGAAATTCAAAGAATGGAATAACTAAGATTAAACTATTTACCATGGATTGTGGCATAAACAAAAATTTCACACAAACATTATTGTACAAAAAGTAAAGTAGAAATGACATTTGGACTTGCGCACCTTCATGGTCTTTTTCTTTTTCTTGGGGTTCATTTTTCATCTTTTTTGATCTTTTTTCATTGTTTTTGTCCTTTGATTTTTCTTTTAGGACATACCCTCTTTACATTTTTTAATTTTTTTGATTTTTTGAATATGGAAAACATTTCTAAAAAGCAAAGGTATTTACATATTACAGATTTGACCTCAGCCATTCATAAATTATGACTCCTATTGGTATAGGAACCTAATAACATGTACAATAATTCCAATAGAAGGCTTTGCTTTCTACGCTCAGAAAGAGAAGCGAAGGCTCCTACAGCTAAGTGCACAAGAGGCCTAGGTACAGTGCACAACTCAGTGCGTGAACCCTTGCATCTGTGTGCGTAGGGTAAGAAGAGTTTGTAATTAGTAAATTGAATATCAACAAAGATAGTTTTCCAAAGAATTGTTGAGTATTTTTCTTTTTATCTGTTTATCTTTTATGCTACCAATGAATGCCATGTTTATGAAATAATTATTGAATTCTACATGAATGTCTTGAATTTATCTTAATAATGCATGAAATGAATTCTTAGCCACTTCCGTGGAGTGAAAAGACTTTTCCCTTATGTTTTCTAATGAATCAAGTAGATCTACGTGAACCCCAATCTAGGGTTGCATTTTGATGTATGTAACTAGGTAAATTAACTGTTTAAGGTCTGCAAGGACTCATCATGGACCTACGTGAAGGTTTGAAGGCCCCTTTAACTTAGCTACAGTAACGATCCCTAGAATTCTATCGATCTGTGTGGAGGTAGATCCAAGGCACTGGAACACATCACACTACTCTCTGCATGTAGAAAATTGGTTCTTGCATCCCCTAATACTACTTCGGGTGAGACTTTAGCCTGCACTACGAGCTCTTTCCGAACGGGCCAACAGCATACGGTTTTGTTGGTTTGCTCAAATAACTCTGAGCCTGGGTTAGGACCCCCTAAGACAAAAAGCTCATTACTAGCTACACAATGAATTATTAAATGTAGAAAAAATTAGTATGCATAGGAGGAAAATTCACTAACTGTTATAGACATTTTTGGGCACTAAAACTCCAATCATACATGTCCATAAACCAATGGCTTCTAAGTCCCGAAAAGTGTTGCTTCATACCCTAACAGAACAAGGTCAGCTGATTACATCGTCTCCCAGAATTTCTCCATGGAAAACTGCTTAGAACTGGTCAAAACCAGACCATACAGGATACTCAGTGCTAAGGGTGTGATGCATCTCACCTGCTCAGTGTAAAAAGTGTGATGCATACTAGAAAGCCCTTTTGTAGGGTGTGATAAGCGAGAGTAGACAAATGGCAGAGACAGTTTGCAAGGTGGATGATCATGGAATCTTCCAGAAACTTCTCCAATGACACTTGCCTCTCTGAATTCGCCCAGGGATGAGTAAGAGATCATGAATCTCCAAGTGGAACCAAGAATTATTAGAGAGAGGACACTAATCAAAATCCCAGCAGCTGACTCACCCCTTGCAAACATCTATCTATGGATCCCTCATCACAGAGATCCGGGGGCTAGAATCTTGTATTTTGTAAGGAAGTGTTGTTGGTTTCTTGGTGAAATATCATAGTGTTGGGTGATCTAAGCTTTTCATGAGGTGAAGAAGGGCTTTCATGCTGAGAGGATGACGCTAGGTCA